>JANTOQ010659674.1:0-10283 GCA_027564595.1 Bythotiara depressa
ATAATAATAATAATAATAATACTACTAAAATAACAAAACAAAAATTTAACGCTTTTTTATTTTTGTTAAATGTGTATTTTATCTTTAAAATCTTTAAAAGTAACTTAAAAATCTTTAAAATAATTGCTACACAATAAGTTGTTGTGATGAAGTAATTTTGAACGGAAATAGAAAATCGGGTATTTGACAAAAGTATTTGAACCAGAATTTTAAGAACGACTTTATTTCTCACTCTACCCAGAGTATGTCCAGTAAAAATATTGAGTTTAAACTCGACAAATCTTCTGTATAAAATTGGTCACTTCGTAGCCTCGTGTTGTTATGTTTTCTAATTAATCGTTCTCCGTAGTGTAGTGGTTAACGCTCTCGCCTTTGACGGAGCGACCCGGATTCGATTCCCGGCTGGAGCATGGTATATGTTGTGTGCGCCACTAGTCTGACAATATACATTAATTGTCCTTGTTAGCTAGTGGCGCAGTGTTGTGTATGTGAGTGTCTGTAAGGTGTCTGTAATACCTAATTTGAATAGGAAAAAAATTAAAATTCTCCTGTTGTTATCCATTCTAATCCCTCTCGAATTTAACCAAACCTATTCCTTGACTTTCATGAGAAACATAAAGTACAATTGAATTTCCAAAAACACGTCTTCCTTGAAACTTTCATGACTCTGCGACAAATAAATAAATATTCACAATCAGAGACATTTTTAATTAAATCTGTCACAACCCGTAGACAAACTGTCAGAAAGTATACCAAGCAAATTATTTAAGGTGAGAAATAACGTTCTTCCCTGCTTGTTTTGAAATTTTGCATAACTTGTGTATGGTCAAATTCTGTAAAATTTTCTAAAATGTGCTTGAACTTTTGAGAAGTGATTAAATCTTGTTTTTACTATCCAATATATTTGTTTAGTTGTTTACGACGGATTCTAAGCCTTAAATAAATCCTGAAAATTGTTATTGAAAAAGCTAAATGTCCTTGTGTGTTTTAAAATGTTACAATGATTTTTCTTTATTTTGTTCATATCGAATCAAACTTCAAAAGAATGTTAGGTGTTTCCTCATTCCCTTATTTCCGTTCAGAGCAATTTTCTTTATTCAAGAATTATTTTCCTTTATGTGTCAATGGAAAGCATATGGATAAAAAATTCCAGAAAAATAATTTTGGTTACTAAGGCTCATGTTTAGTTTCCATAGCAACCAATTCAAAATGGCTGATAGCAAAAAATGTTAAATGCTGCGGCAAAGATATCTAATGATATGGAACTATGCGAAAGAATACATTTTACAGTAATGTTACAGCATGTATACTGAGTGCAATGAAGCAAGAGTTAGGTAATATAGGGCTCTTCAATGTGACGTCATGCATAAATTATGCAGAGTTACGGTTGGCAGAAAATAACAACAGTCATATTTGAACTTTAGAACATCTGATTCTTCGTCTCACGTTTCGCTTTCTATTGACGAAAAGATTGTGATGCCTAGCTACCAGTTGTTGTGTTGTTTGTTGTTCAATCCGATTTTCTAAGGAATCGGATATAAAATTTGACAGATTTCCTGTTGATAATAATCGTAAATCGTTGTGGATAACAAACTTGTGACGAAAAGATGGCAACCAAAACAACACGATCGACTTTGTAGTAAACACTTCATAACTGGTAAGTTTATTCCTTAATAAGCTGGCACGCCAATAAATATTTCTGTTCGTAATGTTTCTACTACTTATCTACTGTTAATCACTTTGATTGCCAACTTGGTTACGTTAAGTAAGTTTAAATTCCATAGGATATTCAGAATAAATTTAGAATGCGTTCATGTAATATAACACGAAAATTTGCGTGCATGTAACATAACACGAAAATTTAAATGATATTTTACTTTAGCGCGGGGACTGGTTTCTACGAGAGTTGGGTAAATATTTATTTTACTTCCTTATCTAGCTTTATTTTGTGACCTTCTAAAGACGAATCTCATCCTGATTTTTCTCCAACATTAAATCTTGGGTATACGCTCAAGCTAAACTGAGAGATGGGCGCTACAGTGGAGTTAAGAGGCGTTCCTTAGGCAAGTCAGCTGTGCATGATGAGGTAGAGGATGACTCTTCAAGTGATTGTGTAGCTTCTGAGAGGGATGAAGAAATGGCTAATATACGTTTGACGAATGAAAGGTATCAAGCAGAAATTTTGGCACTTAGAAGAGAGGTCAGAGACTTAAAGGAAGAAGTTGGCGCTTTAAAATTTTCTGTAGAGTTTTTAGGCTAGACCAATTGTGACTCTAGAACACGATTTTTTACTGGTCTGCCCAGCTATGACATTTTCTTATGGCTTGCAGAATTATGTGAGGAGCATTTACCACGTTCGAACTTGCTTAAACCTGCGGATGTTTTGCTTCTGATCTTGATGAAGTTAAGGCTTAATCTTAAACATGAAGACATGGCTTACCGTTTCAAGTTGTCGGAAGCCAGAGTTTCGCAGATGCTTAATGATGGGCTACCAAAACTTGCCCACTGTGTTCAGTTCTTAGTTAGATGGCCAGATAAAGAAGAAATTTTGAGAACGCTACCGTCTGTTTTTTTAAATGGAGTGTTTAGAAAGTGTAGATGTATTATAGATTGTACAGAAATATTCATAGAAAGAGCGCGAAATCTCAGTGTGAGAGCATTAACATGGTCGAATTACAAACACCATAACACGGTTAAAGTGCTTATCTGCATCACGCCTCGCGGTGGTGTTTCGTTTATTTCAAAGGCATACGGAGGTAGAATATCTGACAAAATGATTACTCTCAGAAGTCAGGATTTTTAGATCTGATTGAACATGGTGACTTAATCATGGCGGATCGTGGATTCACAATAGCGGAAGAGTTGGCAGTAAAGGGAGCATTCCTCGCCATTTCTGAATTTAGTAGGGGAAGAAAGCAGTTCACTATGCAAGAAGTTTAACTAATTTATAGCGGTTAAATTCAAATAAAGAAAAATCACTGGGTAAGAAGTGGCAACTGAAATACACTTCAGTTTCAAGGAGATGAATTTGAGAATAAATTATTATATCCAGCCCATAATTTTAGTCAATTTTTTCCCGAAATATGTGGCCGACTTTTAAAAACATACATACTGTAATCACTCTAGTTAGTGCCCCCTTTCAAGAAAGAAAAATAAGATCCCCCTCGACAGATTGCAACTCCCTTTGAGAAAAGAGTGCTTCACTGAATAAATTACACAACGCGGATTAAGGTTACAGTTTTACAACCTCTTTTTCCTCTTTTTTTAGCTGCCTGCCTACCGCCGCTTGTTTTGGCCATTAACATATGGATTAGTGTACCGTGTTCATCAATTTATTTTATTTTATTAGAGCCGCTGAAGCAAACAAGACATTCTTCAGTTGCAGTTTTATATTAAGCTGTGAACTGCAAAGATTTCGTGCAATTTTCGTGCAATGAGGAGCGCAATAAAATACACCGCTGAAGCGAAGAAATAGTATGATTTCTATGTATTTGCAAGTGGGAATTTAACTATAAGTTCTGGTGAAATGCTTATAATAGGTAGACATGTTACTTCTTTTTACAGCAAATATATTGTCGCAAGCTTGTTTCGTGAACTATACAGCTATATATTCCGGATAAGGATGTCAACAGTTGGCAAAATACGTTGCAAGATAATAAAAATCCCAACACACTGTTTTTTTACGATTTTCATCAAGAATAACATGTTTTTTACTCCCTTTCTTCCCATCATCAACTGTCTTTAATGTGAGCACACACAGGTACATTATTATCTCGATCATGTCTTATACACACTCGCCTTGTTAGTTGTTGAATTTCATCTAGCTACAATTCTGGTCATAAATATTTGGCACAACGTGCCAAATTAACCAAAATAAGTTCACCACAAATGATGTTTAAGTGAATACAGATATAAAGAACTTGGAAGTTAAACTTTTTCAGTGTACTTTTTAAGTTTACCTATGACTTAAGTACTTTCGCTTCTCGGCCTAATGGCTAAGATCAAGTGTAGTATCTCAGATATCGTTCTAGTAACGGTTCCTTGAAGTCATGCCATGTTAAAAACATTAATTTTTGGCAAAAATCATTACTTGATAAGGAATGATTTTGTGTTTTTGACCGGTATGGCTTCTTGGGACCTGTGAAAAAACTTTATACTGGGAGAACCACCGCTGGTCCTCTGGTCATTTGGGTCGGGGATATGTCGGTCCCAACTTATTTTGGGGGGACTGACATGCTGGTAACAGGCGATCCAAGGGGGCATTTTCGCCTTCCTTGGAGAGTTTTACTCCGGACAGCACTTCCTGTCCCTAGGACTTTTCTGGTGCGTAAGCATCGGGATTGTACTAGGAACTGAGAACCGGGTGGACTCTCACAAAATACCAAAATACCATGACTTAAGTACTTTGGCAATGAAGTAACTGTTGCTGTATAGCATAGGTGAGTAGGGGGAGGGACTTCCTAGCTTCCTAATTGGTCTATTTTGGTCCTTTGTGACGTCATAAAACAATGAAAACCTTAAAACATGTAGAATTTCCGATGTTTTTCTTAAGAAAACATGCGTATTTGCATTCCTACCAACTTTCCACTTAACAACAGCGCCGTTCTTCATTTTTTGCACATTTGAGGAAAAGTGGCACAAAACCCCATTTTTGCCACATATTTTCACCTTGATTGTAGCTACAATCCTGGACATTAATTATGGCACTTTTGGCATTTTATGCTGATTCGTGTTTTAGCACCTTCCCCTTCTCGTGCCTGTTGCAGGAGATGTGGATTAGGTGTAGGCGGGAAACCGCGTAAGATCGCCCGTGCCACTGTTTTATATTGAAAAACATCCAAAATTGTCATTATTTTACTGATCTACACGTTTTATGACGTCACAAAGGCCTCAAATGGACCAATTAGGAGTAGCCCCTTGTCCAATCGTGCTGCATAGCCACAGTCACTTCTCTACCAAAGTACCTAAGATCCTAAGTCTTAAGTCTTTTTTTTGGGTTTTTTGGAGAGGCACCCGGTTTCCAATCCGATAAACTTGTGCAATCCCGCAGCAAAGCAAACAGGAGTCTAAAGGAGAAAAAGTGCAACCGGTGTGCAACCCACGAAGAAGGCTAAAATTCCTCTCCGGTTCGCCTGTTACCAGCATGAAGCTCCCAGTATAAAGGTCGCAACATGTTCTTGGGCAAAGTGAACATTGGACCAGAGGTGTGCAGAGTGCAATGCACACATAGGCATAACCACTAAGTCTAGAAGCGAAGCAAAAAAATAAAAGGGCCCCCAGCAAAATGACCATTGGATCAGAGGTGTAAAAAAAAAGCACACTTGATCTTAGCCATTAGACCGAGAAGTAAGCTCGAAAAGTTTAATTCTTTCCGTAGTTATATATCTATGAACACTTTCACAGCGCTTGTGGAATTTGATTTTTGAATTTTTGGCGCTTTGTGCCAATATATTATGTCCAGGATTGCTAGCTAGCCAAAAGAGGCAAGGCTAGAACAGCCATCAAAGCTTGGAAGTTTGATGTAATGGTTTGAATGAACTTTCTTCATTTAGCAATGTTTTACGTTCCTAAAACTATGAATACCTTTCCCACGTTTCAATTAAGATATTTCAAGTCCAAAGAAGATAGATAATAAACGTAAACATAAATCACTTTACTACTTATTTGCCTTGATTTCATCTCGCTCATTCATACAAAAACGGAAAGTTAACAACCTTTTATTTTTGCTTATTTATTTAAAATTGTATTTTTAGCCAAAAAATGGCGGGGGAGGGTGGGATCCAGTTGAGACCGTTTTTAAACTATATCAATCGTTGCTAAGGCCGTTGCTAACGTCAAAAAGTTGAGTTGTGCTACAACATAGTATATTTTCAGTATTTTGTTGATAGTTTTGTTAAAATCTGTCTTCAGAAATGAAATCTACGATAAATTCTGGTTCAGAAACATATATTATTGAAAAATAATTTTTTATTTCATTTCACAATTTGAAGGCTCTGTTGAGAGCGAACAACGCTTTAAAAAAGAAATTCATACACCCGTTTGTTCTTTTATAATACCGCTATATACCACCTTTTAATGCGTACCTCTGCTCTATATAAAGTTTAGCTCTTTTTCCGCGCGACATTTTGCAACAGCCAATCAGATTTCAGGAAAAAATAGACCGCGCGGTTTTTTGTGCCTTGTGGAAATCCGCCTTTAGACTCCGAAAGACGCGTTTTAGCGTCTTTTTTTTTGTACCTTTCGTTACAGTGCATATCTCAGTAATGAAACGTCTACAGGTAATGGTAGTTAGTGCGTTGTAATCTACGTTAAATTCTGCGTCTAATAGTGTAGTATTGATGCTGTTAAAGTTCAACGATCCGTTGCAGCGAAACTGGTCAAAAATTCCCACATTAAAAAAAAATACTTCAGAGTCTAAGGGCTACTGTGCCAACTGTTTACCAGGCGTTGCACCTTAATATAGTTATCTATAAATAACATTTGCTAACTTTAGTGGAGTGTTATCTAAAGTTATGTTCCAAATATATTCCATATTAAGAAATATGACAATCAAAATTATAGTAAAATTGTGTAAAAGTAAACGATCCATACCATGTTTATTTGTTGTGTCGCAAGTGTTGTATTGTATATCTCAATGAGCTCCTGTGACATAGTCCTGCGTTTTGTGTGTGTCTGTACGTTCTCAGGGATGAATAATTAGGGCCGAGTGAAATGTCGCCGGGCCCAAGATGGCGCATTATATCCGAGAATTCGCATATCTAATTCGCAATGGGTGTGCGCACTCAGTACCTAACATTTTCAACTTCCTAGACATTTTCTAGCCTGGTATGAAACATAAGTTTTGAAATAAGGGGAAAAGTGCTTACTGCCGGGTTTCGTCCATGCGATCATTCCTCCAATGAAATCACTGTAAGATGCCCCATTGATTGTGTTATGAATATCCCAGCCAGCATCCCATAAAAAGAAACCACCAAATCCTTGAAGGGTTTTCAAGGCCTAAAGTAAGTAAGTAACAGAGTAAAAACATATATATACAGCTCAAGACCACCATGCTAGTAAACAAGTTAGATAAACTAAAATCCGTCAGGGTAATTCTACCACACAGTATCAAATTAATAAAACAAATGCTTGATGAGCAGCAAACGGTCTAGTAGTTAGATTTTGGCTCCGTTTCTAGCTGGCAAGGTTATAGAGCTTCAATCCCCAGCCTCATTGCTTATTACTAAAGTAGTAGTGATTAGGATCTAAGGTATGTGGTTCTTATTCATTTAACGCATACTGCCCCTGGATAAGAATTAAACCAATGGTCGTTCATTTATTTATTTTACTTTTTTCAGGGTCTTTAATTATTGGAAATATAATTTAAAATAAATTTGGTAAAAGCTGATAAGACCCCCTGGTTCCTCATAAAATTATAAAGGTTTCCAATTGGAAGTTTAATATAATTTGGAGGTATGCTGATGGATTAATTGGTTGAACTAGGAGACAGCAGTTGATCCATATCCATGCTTGTAACAGTAGGACACATCCCATCGTTTCAGACGGTAGTTAACAAACTTACTCCTTTTAATTAAATAACCTTACATAGTTATCTACGTAAGGGAATAATATCGCCTACCTGGTAAGTTGTATTCAATTGTGAACGGTCCAAATACAAGTGAGCTGAAGAACTTGATGATGCAGGTAAGCCTAAATACACATCAGGTCGTGATCCGTTACCACGCAACGTTAACCACTCAATCATATTTGCTTTGATTCCAAAAGCTGTCGCGTTGCATGATGGGGAATCGCTGTACACGTAAATACTATCTATATTCGTCTTTACATCTTCAAAAAGAGTAGAGAATTTAGGATCAGGATAGACACAGCTTGTTGTTATGGTAATAAAATATGATCTGGTTTTGTCAGTAGTCATTTTTTCACGTAATTTCATAACGAAGTACTTCCAGTGAGTTGTAGTGGTAGATTCCTTGAGATAGATATTGATACCATCAAGAATAGCACTGAAAGGAACATTAGAGACGTGATTACAGAAACATGTCAGAATTGATATTTCACGTGTTATCATATAAGAAAGGTGGCTTCGTATTTCAACGACACAACGAAGTTAGAGATTTGACTGCAAATTTGTTAGCCGAGGTTTACCGAGACGTGTGTGCAGAAACCGGGCGAAATACTTGACTTAAGAACTATTGGAATTGTGCTAATTTGAAAACACGAATAGGGTCTAAAATGGCAAAAGTACCAGTTATTGTGTACATGATTGACTGTCACTGAAATCTATAACAGATGTTTAAATATTGGATGGTATAATAGCCTTTTAATTATAATAACTTCCTATGAAAGTTTTCAAGTATTTTGACAACCTATGCATTTCCATAAAACTTTTCCAATTCGCAAAAGCTTGTTTTCTTAAATAAAACAAAACCTATGCCGGTTAAATATACTATATGCCAGTTAAATACACCGGTTCTGCTAGTGTTATACAAGTCAATATTTTTGCAAATAGCAAATTAGTGCTTTTTTATCATCCTGGGCGGCAGGTTAGTGGTGACTAGCGCTAGTTTTAAATGTTTAATCAGAAATTTTTTATTGACACGTGGTATTTATGAATATATGAAATCTGCGAAACATAGCACAAAATAATGAACTATTTCAATATAGAAAATAGAAAAATAATTAAGCGTTTTATTGTCCAACTGACAGATTTAACCCTATTTGTGTGTGCTTGGTCAAAATTCATTAACCCTGATTGATTTTCTTTCTGCTTCTGATTGAGTTTTTTCAATTGATATTGTTTTTATGCAATTATTTTTGTTTTGATGCTAAGTGTATCCTGTAATTATATATCCCTTAATTGTATAATTATCATATTTTTCATATTTACATTTTTTTGCAAGCCAGGTCAAAAAATGCTGATGTCAGCAAAATGGCGTCTGTCATATGGCGCCATATTTATTATTTTTTGAAAGTTACCATGTGTGTCTATAACTGCGCCAAGTTTAAACATAATACCATCCTCCTAATTAAAGCTAAATATTATAAACAAGTGTAATTATGAAGCCGGAATCTATCAAATCTTAGAAATTGGTGGGACACAATTATATTTTATGAGTCAAAAATAGGTTATTTTGTTAACCAGAGTAAATCGCTCATACTTAAAGAAGAATGGTATTTAGATAAAACTACAGAAGTATTCAAGAATACAGATATTAAATTCAGAACCGAGGGAAAGCGACATCTCGTTGCCTCAATCGGCAGTATAGATTTCAGAACAACATACGCTAATGAGAAAGTAAAGGAATGGTGCGATGAAATCGATAAATTATCCGAATATACTAAAACACAACCATAAGCCGCTTATGCTGTTTTTTGCCATGGTGAAGTACATAATATACACATTTCATGAGAACTATTCCTGGAACGGAACACTACCTACAAACTCTTGACGAAAAAAATTAACAACAAATTTCTGTCATCACTACTGGGGTCAATAATTACCAGCAAGACCGACAATTGTATACATTACCAGTCCGTCCTGGAGGCTTGGGAATACACTATACTTTCTGAAACTGCGGACCTACATTACAGAGCTTTCAAACACATTACGGCTCAATCATGATAATACAAGAACACTCCTTTCCGGATGAAAAACTCAAAGAAAAGAAACAACACGAATCAATGATAATAGACAAAAGTAGAAATATAGAGAGAGATTTTCCATTGTTAACATTGAGAGCAGTACAAGAGGCCAAATAAAAATGTGTCTCTAGTTGGTTGAGTGCTATTCCATTGGAAGAATACGATTTTGTTCTAAATAAAGGTGAAGTTCGTGATGCCATCAATTTACGTTATGGTAAGAACCTGCGTGGACTTCAAAATTCCCTTGTGGTCAAACATAACACATGCCTTAAACATGTCTTAAACTGCAAAAGGGCGGATTTGTAATAATTCGTCATAACAACATAAGAGATTTTGAGGCGGGTTTGTTGAAAAAAGTACATAGAGCTGTTGAAACCGAACCACAGTTACAACTATTAAACGGAGAGCAAATTGATGGTTTAATTGGTGACAATGCGAAACCTGATATTAGAGCAAGAGGAGTTTGGCGGGAAGGTTAAAATGCTTATTTCAAAGTTAGAATTACCAACACCAATTCCAAATCTCAGAGCCACCTAACGAATGGGAAAATCATGCAGAAACACGAGAAAGAAAGAAAGAAAGAAAGAAAGAAAGAAAGAAAGAAAGAAAGAAAGAAAGAAAGAAAGAAAGAAAGAAAGAAA
>JANTOQ010659785.1:0-29285 GCA_027564595.1 Bythotiara depressa
ATAATGTATAATATATAATATATAATGTATAATATATAATATATGTAACATGTATGGTATATATATATATATATTAATATAACACGTGAAATTTGCACATTATTTTAGATACTTGTAAAAATACATAAACGTAAGCTAATTCGTTTTGCTGCCATCTTCGCCATTGCACGTCATAGGGTTTCAACTGACAACCTTGTGGATTTGAGCTCGCAGCTCAAATAGCTACCACTGGAATATTATTACATACAGCTCCATAAGTACGATTTAATGATGATGCGATATAACAATGACTTTTTAAAGAGTTTCGACCTAAGTGGTGTTGCCTTGCATTATATGCAAGAGATAATATCTTGTATAGTATTTTGTCAGTTTCCCTTCAGACTTATTGTTATTTTCAGCGTTTTTCATTTTTACAAAATCAACGTATTGGTGAAGATTTTTTGTCAGGGATTATTCGGGAGGTCAATTTGGTCAATTTTCCGCAGTAAGATTTTAATGAACATATAGTTCTTCATAGGGAATACTTGATGTGGTTAATTACACAGCATTTATAATTTGACGCTGAGATAAAATTCAGTCAATATAGAAATAGCAGGAGAACTACCATTTGTTCGCCTCAAAGGTCTAAGACGAGCTAAAAACATTTTCTTTAAAATAATCTAGCCAGCCACGCCAGCCGACCATATAGAGAAAACCCCAAATGCTGCCCCCACGTTACCACGCGTAATTGCTTCGGTCATACGAAGATATCTTCATCAGTCGTTAATTTTTTTTCTTGTGTCCAGAAAGGCACTTCTGGCTATTAACTCCACTGGAGGGGAATTTCCAAATCCAAACTTTAAAAGTCAGTTCAAGAAGGTAATCTGAATCACTTATGCATTGCTTGTGATGCACAGCAAGGCCATAGTTAGCTGCTAGGTTCTGGTC
This sequence comes from Bythotiara depressa, assembly GCA_027564595.1. Lineage (NCBI taxonomy): Eukaryota > Metazoa > Cnidaria > Hydrozoa > Anthoathecata > Bythotiaridae > Bythotiara > Bythotiara depressa. Next base: position 928 of record JANTOQ010659785.1, read on the forward strand.
ATTCATATACTTGACATATTAATGAGACATATACCGTAAATGATCGAATAAGCCCCCGAGAGCTTATCTGTCAAAACGCATTTTGGGAATGGAGACTTATTCGAAATGGGGGCTTATTTATTTTGCAAACGAAATTAGCAGTCAAAAACCTATTTTTAAAATGTGATTCTTACATAGTTTTTATAAACATTGAATTAATTTTTTTACATATCTTTATCTTCTTTTACTGCAAATTTCATTCTCAAACATTAAACGCCGGATCCCATTAAACGCCGGATCCCATTAAACGCCAGGGTCTAGGTACTTGTTCTTGTTCTTTTTGTTAATGCAACATTTTTTTAAACTGAAATTTAGTTTTTTCCTATGTAAAATAAACGCCGGGTTACTAATGTGTAGCCATATAGCAATGAGACCTATATTTACAGCTTTCGTATAACTCTATGCCGGTTAGAATGTATAGCAATGAAATTCAATGAATGTATAGCTTGAAATTCAAATGCCTCCCTCCCTTCGAATACCTCTCAAATACCCCTCCCTCCCACCCTACAAATAAGCCCCTCCTCAATGGAGGCTTATTCGAAATTGGGACTTATTTGCTAAAACGATGTTCAGGAGTGGTGGCTTGTTCGAAATGGGGGCTCATTGGAACTGGGGGCTAAATCGATCATTTACGGTAAATTATTAATTAATATTAATTCTTTTTGACAGGGCAATACACCAATTCAACATAAGAGTTACCATTTTGAATAATTTTTTCTGTTGGTTGTACCGACCTCGGATTCATATTCCTCGACACCTCCACGGGCAAAGTCTTCTTATTTTTCCAAATTTCAAGACACTATGTTGCAGGTATACGTTTGAAACTTTGTTTTCTGCCTTATTTTTCGACGAGCATTTCAAATCCGAGGACGGTTTCAGTGTAAAACTAACAGGAAAAAAGGTAATTCAAAATGGTAGCTCTTATGTTGAATTGGTGCACATTGGATACTTATTGACGAAAGGAAAATACGTTGAACATTACGTTTGCGGCACGTATAGCGCGAGATAGGAAGGGAAATTGGTTGAAAATTACGTTTGTGGAACTCACTGGTAGGAAAGGCACAACAAAGCTATACTCAAATATTAAAAGTAAGCAATATGAGCCATTCAAATGTGCCATATATTGGATCGCCTAGCCTATAGTCTAGGCGATCCAAAACAGGGTCATCTCAATAGTCTCTAGGAAAGCGCGAGGCGATTGCCTTAAAATGACAAGCCTGACAATTGTAAAACTTGTTTGTTTTTTCCAGTAGAAATGCCAATAAAAATTATATTTCAATGTAATATAACTTTTTCTACAGGAAACCAAATTGTCCATGTCCTTCAAAAGTATGGAATGTTTGGACACACCTATGTCAATCGTTAAACAAGTGTTTTGAACGTTTATTTATAAAATGGGCTGATGTTGTTGGAACTTATCCAAAGACAGTTATTGCAATATTTCTTGTTTTTGGATTGGCATTAATGGCTGGTTTTGCTCGGATCAAGGTACAAAATCATGGGGAGAGGTTGTATTTTCCACAAAATAGTATAGCTAAGCAAAATATGGATAGGGCGGATAATTCATTCCCAAGTAAAGCTAAAGTAAGCGAATTCATAATTACACTAAAGAATGGCTCTTCAATTTTGAGAGCTGAAGTTTTTAAAATGGCTTTAATGTTACACGAAGGTATTCTGAAGACAAAATATCATGAAGTATGTACGAGGTTGCCAAACAAAAACAAGACATTCACACCGCCGAATGACTGCTTAATAATGGGACCATTAGAACTATTCCAATTCAAAGAGAATAAAATTACAGACCAGACACTAATACCAACCTTCGTATATGCTTTAAATAATGATAGAATAATTATGAAAAACGGCAGACCGGCGAGAATTAATTTACCGAACTATCTAGGGCATTTTAAATGGAACAAGACGAGTAACGAGATAGAATCCAATGCCATGCGGATGGCGTACTTTAAATATTTTGCCGACACCGAAGAACAATACATAAAGCGTGTTCCTATAGAACAGGAGTTTATTGACCTTTTGCAATCAAAACATAAAGAATTTGACGCAAAGGGGATGTTGTTGTATTTAAGTACTGGGAAAAGTGTGGACGATAGTGTTACTGAAAACTCAGGAATTGATACAACACTTGCTATTGTAGCATTAACTCTCATGTTCTCATTCATGGCAGTGACGCAGTCCTCATTTCGCGACTTCGTTGCCGGTCATTTTCAAGTTGGTATGTATAACAATATTAAAATATCGGCGTTTTCGAAAACCACCGGCCACCGACCACTTACCACCGACCACTTACCACCGACCACCGATCAAATTTTGTAGACTCGGGCCCTGAACTCAGACCATGGAGAAATAGACGCTGATGTAAAAATTCCTTTAATAAACTCTAGGATATTTTTGCATCGAAATATTTGATAGTTCTTTTGTTACGTATACTTGCAATACAGGACACTCAAAACGAAATTTAGTTTATTTCTGCAAAGTGGATAAGTAATAAGGATAAGTATGTCATGTCGAAGCATACTGTCCACATAGGAAAAAAACAAAGCAAAACCACGTTCCCAGGGCCCTTATTCCTTTTTACATGTCAAAAAGGAAAAAAAAGGCCCTAGGAACGAGGTTGAACAAAGCATTCAAAATGTTCGGAAAAATTGTATTATTTACGTATTTTCAGGATATTCAGAACCTGATATATATTGATATACCAATAACTTCATATAAATTATACTGTCTTACTTTAATCACCTGGCGGAATTTGAAGTCCGTATGACTAGCGGAAAATTAAAAATTATTTTCTAAGACACTACCGTGACGTTGTCGACGGACAGAGTCAATAATATCTGTTGTTTTACTGCCTGACCAAATTTTAAGTATGTACGCCTCACGAGTTATTTTCTTTAAAAAAGATCCAGTAGTGTAATCGATGGGCGTGGTCAATAATGTATAATAATAAAACATACCTATTTAAAGACTGGCGATAAAAGTCTTCAATAAACAATCCATGAAAGTACTAAAATTGTGTTTTATGGTTCGAGTTTTTTGGTGTTCGGTTCCTTGGTCAGTGGTCAGTTGTTTTGGACGACGCCTTAAAGATAATCCTTTTACATAAGTAAAACTTTGCTTCGTCAGCAGCAGCGCTCTTCGTTATTAACATATACGCATAACAATACATTTACTAAGAAGAACAGGTCTTTTATAAATCAATTCAAACTTTTACTGTACTTTTACATACTTTTACTATACCTTTTTTATTCAAAGGTCAGATAAAAACGTATATGTAGTAAACGACCTGTTTTATAAAACATTAGAAAATCTTTGATCTTTGATTGATTATGAAAATGATTATTATATGCTGCAAATGCTTCAGCTGACAATTCTTCATCGATAATATCAATAAATAATCTTAAGTTGAAAAATAACAATTTCGTGTTTTTATCAAACTTTAGCGTTTTTCTTAACGAAATAAATATAAATAATAAAAATTTTGCTCTCTACGATCAGGAAAAACATTTTAATCTCTTCGAACTTAGCCTTTTTAGGTTCCGATTGGAATCGGTTGTTTTGTTTATTTTCTGTACAACTTTACACGTGCGCGCACACACTAAAACAAGCTAACAACCGTATCTTATTTTTGTGTATAGATAGTAAGGCCAGTATCCAATAAACAATTCCATATATAAATTCCCCTTAATCACACAAGAGACTAGCAGATTTTAGGCACTTTACCTTACCGGGTTTCACACCATCATTACCTATATTCCCATATATGTCTTACACGCTTCAAAAGGAGTGTATAAATATTCTCATATATGTCTTACACGCTTCAAAAGGAGTGTATAAATTTCAAACTACATTTTACTTACTTATTTTATTCTTGAATGTGATTTTATTTTATTTATCTTTAGAAAATGAATCTTGGAAAGGTTTTTCGGACAAAACTGTTACAATATTGTCTTTTTATTGTATCATTGTGTAACTTTTCATCCTTGTGTAAAGTTGATTTTACTTTTGCTAGGTTTTGCTGGTATCGGTTGCGTTGCCCTGGGAATAGGATCAGGGTTTGGTTTAGTTATGTTATCAGGTCAATATTATGTAGCGATGATTGCTGTTGTACCATTTCTTGTGCTAGGAATTGGCATAGATGACATGTTTATCATTCTTGATGGTACGTTAAATATATTTTTTTAACAACTAATCTCATTAATAAAAGATCAAATATAAATACCATATTAACGATACGGTATACACACGCTACACAGTTCATTATTATGAATATATTTCCGTTTCTTCAGAAAATTTGCACATAAGAGTATATATTTTCTAAATACTGCATTATTCCTCTACCCAATTGTATGACTCAAATTTCCTAGATTTATTTTGGAAAAGAGAAAACAATTATTAACTTGAGTTTTGTCACTCGTGTAAAACGAGCTCCAAGTCCGCTCCACGTGAACGTTTTTTCATAAAAACACATGACTCTTTACAAAAGGTGTCAACGTTTTTTCAAATAATACTTCCTTAAAGAAAAGAATATTCACTAGAACAATGGAAATATATTCATTTTCTACGTATTTTTTTTCTCAAAAAAACTTTCTTGATAAAAATCGAAATACGATAGGTTCGCTGTAGTAATGTGAGCCATTTCGTTACGTTACGATCAAATCTCGGGGATTTGAAACTCTTGAAAGACAAAATTTCGCTTAAATTTTTTGTTCCGAGAGAAAATACGTTTTATGTTGCGTTTGTAGATTAACTAAAAACGAAAGATATTTACACGATTTAACAAAAGACCGGTATACTCATTTTAACATTCTAATACTTTTGTTATACGAAATAATAAAGTCACACATTAATTATTGGGACAATTCTTAAACCAGTTGGAAGAAAAATTAATAAATATGATGACACAAAAGTATATAGTATATAAATTAAAATATGTTGACTTCACAGTTTGATCGGCGCATGCGCTATTTAGTAATATTTTAAGTTGTTTATTATGCCTTTTGTTAAATAAAGCAATAAATTAAATCGGAACATGACGGAAAATAAAGTGTTATCCCCCGTCCCCCAACCCCTTTCCAAATTGTTTTTATTATTTCAAATAAATGTTATATATCACTAGAACGTTCCAATGGTATTAAAAATGTTTTGTCGAATAACTTTGAGAACGAGGGTATCCTTAAATGAAGCAACTTTTTCGACTATCTTTGATTAATTTCATAAAGCAAATAAAAACAAACAACAACGAAAATAAGAATCAAAATATAAATACCCCTTTCACTTTATTACGACCCCCTTTAAAGATATTTAGTAGCAATCTATCCCCTTCTTATTAACATCTATACTTTATAAAGATTGTCTCTGTAGATTATCTGGGACTTACATCAGATCCCATCATTGAGTTAACGCAGGATAAACATTTCTAGAATAACTACTTCCTTGAACACCGCCGTTGAACGTTTCTTTTATAGATGTTACTGAATTTTATTTATTTATTTAGAACTGGATCGAACCAATCCCAACATCCGTGGTATACCTCGTATGCAGAAAGCCTTAGGAAAGGTTGGTGCATCGGTCACCATGACAACCATGACAGATCTGGTTGCTTTCGCTGTTAGTGCAAGTACAGTTTTACCAGCCGTGCAGTATTTTTGTATTTATGCCGCCTTATCTATACTTCTCGCCTTCGTAATGCTGATGACAATAATGTTGGCTGTTCTCTCTTTTGATATCAAGCGCATTGAAAGTGGTCGTTGGGACTATGCCCCATGCAAGAAGGTAGACGGTTATATTCCCTGGCAGCATAATGAAAACCGTGTATCAAATAAGGTATGTGCTATCTAGTAATTTAGCAGGGAGTAGGGATCTAAGCAGAGGACGGACTTAACAAACTCGGTGCCTAGCAAAGAGAGTAGGTGACTGTGACCTATTTATCAGAAAGCTGGTAAGCAATGAAACTGAATGTTTAGGTTGAAATATACTGCATATATGTTTTTACCTGATCTATGTTGTGCTTACAAATATTTGAATGATGCAGTCTTTGTATAATCGTCTTCACTAAGACTCAAATCCACGGCTTCATCTTCATGAGAAAGCAACAAACACGATGTAGATTTACGCACCAAAATAAGATTTACCCTTTCTATTATAAAGAGTATATAAAAATAAGATTTATTCTTTCCATTATAAAAAGTATATAAAAATAAGATTTATTCTTTCTATAATAAAAAGTATATAAAAATAAGATTTACCTTTCTATTATAAAAAGTATAGAAAAATAAGATTTATCCTTTCTATTATAAAAAGTATATAAAAATAAGATTTATTCTTTCTATTATAAAAAGTATATAAAAATAAGATTCATCCTTTCTATTATAAACAGTATATAAAAATACTTCTTCTCTATGTCGGCGGAGCGCAATCAAAATGGCTACGCACATGTTTTTTAGGTAATGTTGGCTTGGGGTGGCTTCCTGATGAGGATACCTGTTCGCATACTTGTGGTTCTGAGTGCTTTGGTTTTACTAGTGGTCGGAATCTACGGAGCTACGAAAGTTGAAGAAACATTCGATGCAAAACAACTTGCGAAAGAGGGGTCTTATTTTATCAAGTTTCTAGATGCGAAATCTGATAATTTCCCAACTGGTATTAGTGTCAGCATAATTTTGGATGATAAAATATTTGACTACACCCTTCCTGAAAATCAAAGGTCATTCTCACAGCTGGATAATATTTGTATTAACAGCAAGTATTTACAATCACGTACAATCAACTGGATGACTAAATTCCATAATTGGTCAAATAACACTATATACCACAAAGAATTTTATACAAAATTAGTTGAATTCCTTCAAAGCAATCCAATGTATGTAGCTGATATCTTAATGGAAGGAAACAGAATCAAAGCGTCAAGAATTGTTTGTTGGGATAAGGATGTTGATTCATGGACTTTCCGTAAGGATAGTATGTTACAATTACGCGAGGATCTGAAAGATAAAACAAAGATTAAAGGCATTTTTGCAACAAGTACCAGTTACTTTTACACAGAACAAATTGTATTGGTCAAATTTGAGACCATAAAAAATTTGGTTATCTGTGCAATAGCTATAATTGTAATCACATCACCATATTTGGTTCATCCTGGCGTGATCATAATCGTGTTTTTGGGATTCGTTTCACTTATCTTTGAACTGTTTGCTTTAATGGCGTTTTGGGGTGTCCCATTAAATGCCATTTCTATGATAGTGTCAATAATGTCCATTGGGTTTGCAGTTGATTATTCAGCGCATGTAGCACATGCATTCATGTTGTCAAATGCACCGACACCAGAAGGAAGAGTAATTGAAGCTGTAGGATCAATAGGTGGAAGTGTTTTCAAGGGAGGTAAAAAAAGTTTATTCATGTTTCTTGCAAAATAATTTCAGCATTTCTTTAACTATACGAAAAATCTGACACATGTGTTAGTGGCTTAAAAATATATATTCAAAATACTACTAATCAAAAAAATTACTCAAGCATTTTAGGATAAGAACAAATTCTTAATTTGGTCATAATTCCACCTCAGTAGTCATATGAAATGTATTAGATTTATGGCAGCAACAGATGTTCTATGAATATTCTCTCCCAAAGACATGGACAATTCCTCCGTCAGAATACGGTTGTGGCCAAATATAAATGTTGCAATACACATGAATCTATCACAGTTGCTGTTACAGCAACAACTATCAGTGTCATTAGCAATAAAATCTTGATCGATTTCCGACATTCCGTCACACCGACGATGATAAATATTTGCTTGTGTAGCCGAATTACCACTCACGGACTTTAGTGTAAAAATGACGCGCAATCAGAAGCGTAGATAAATTTATCGCGTGCAGATTTTAGGAGAGTAGTATCTATACTGTTATGTTTGTTGATTTAACAACTTGCTCCTTTAAGATTGCGAATGTTGATTGCCTTAAGTCTTTATATTTAGTTCAATGCCCTTAGTCAAGCGTTTCCACAGGTCCTACAAATATAAGTAAGTAAAAGAACGTGTTATGGTCTATGATCTACGTGGGTTCAACGTTTTCCGTCAAAGAAGCAAATTCTAACCTGTATCAACACGAAGGTGCACTTCAAAGGTTTAAGAAAAAGTATGTGCACCTCTGAAATTCCTTGTGCCATTTCTAAAATCCTCTACCTTAATAAATAGTTTCCAGCAACAATAATTATAGTTCAAATCACAAGTCAATATGTGTTAGTAAACTAACCAAATGGTTGTTTAAGCATTTGTCATTCTTGAGATATGATGGCCGGGGCATGGTAAACTTCGTTCCCAGGGGATTTTTTCCTTTTTGATATAACTGATGGCGGAAAGGTAAAGAGGCCCTGGATACGAGGTTGAGGCATGGTGTACTTTTTTGCCTTGTCCAACATTTTACCCAGTAATCACGGTAAACAAGACCGACATGAAATTTGAAAAAAAAGTTAGGTAGCAAAATTATCACCAAGTATCCTACTAACGAAGCGGCAAGAAACTGTCAAACAACGCAGATTTGTCGTGGGAAACTGTCAATATGCCTTATGTGACTTGACACATGCTTTTCGCTCATATTTTGATAAATTTTGAACCAAACAGATAGACATTATACACGAATGCAGTTGAGTAGTTCTACGAATTAACAGAATAAACAGCATCCTAAATAGCCTAGTAAAACTAATCTCATTTACACTCTTTTCTTCTCTAATTTAAAAAGAATGTTTCACTAAATTTTTTTCAAATGTTTCGCTAATTTTTTTAAAGTTTAGGTAATTTTTTAAAAGTTTCACTAATTTTTTAAAAGTTTCCCTAATTTTTAAAAACGGTTTCTCCAATTTTGAAAAATTTCCCTAAAAATGGTTAACTTAACTTCGATGTTATTTTTAAAAAACATTCTTTAATTTTTGAAATTCTTTTTGCCGGTTTCCAAATTTATTTTAATGGAAAAGGTTTAGTCAAACGATGAATCAGTTTTCTACGATGTTACAACATGGGCAAGCAAAATGAACTTATAACTGAGTATTTTCTATACAGGTTATAACTTCGTAGAAATTATAGAGTTTTACGTCTCTGTCATCAGTGTTGTATTAGCTTGCCAAATTTGAAAAGACGACTTCGACAGCTGAAACTGGTTCGCCGTGCCACCATTCAAAACAGAACATCGAGTGCTGAGATTGAGCAAGTTGTTCAAGCAGAGCTGTTATGCAGCGGAGCAGGGATTTGATATAGCAGTGTATATAGGAGCCTCAGGTCTTATTGTTACACGAGAAAGATGATTAAAAAATTAGATTCCTATGTCGTAGACCTTAGACGGCGTCGACGACAATATAGAAGAAAATACATTTCTCCTGGTCCAAACATCACGTGGCATATTGATGTGCACGAAAAATTAAAACAGTTATAATTGTTGTAATCAAATAATTAAATGAGAGTAAAAAAAATAAAGCGTAATTTCCACTTAAATCGTTAGGCGCGTGACTGCTTAAGAAATCCCCATTTAATTGTTTAAATTGCGCGCTCTGGTAGAAAGCAGAAAGTACTTATGTTTTTGTTAGCTCGAGCGGATTATAAGAGTCTAAAGTACACCTTAGTCAGTGATAATAACACTCTCAATTCGTGGGACACTGAAATCTGCAGATATGACAAACGTTTAAAAAAAATAGCAATGTTTTCAGACGCCAAATACAATTGGAGTCAATTATTTTGACAGATTCGGTATTTACATATTTCAGAAGGACAATATATATATAACAATACTCTCTGATTCGGATAATTTAATAACTCCCTTTAATAAACCGTTAAGCGCAATTGGTGCTTATTCGAAACAATGAGTGCTTATTCGAAACAATGGGTGGTTTATTCGAAACAATGGGTGCTTATTCGAAACAATGGGTGCTTATTCGAAACAATGGGTGCTTATTCGAAACATGGGTGCTTATTCGAAACAATGGGTGCTTATTCGAAACAATGGATGCTTATTCGAAACAATTGGTGCTTATTCGAAACATGGGTGCTTATTCGAAACAATGGGTGCTTATTCGAAACAATGGGTGCTTATTCGAAACAATGGGTGCTTATTCGAAATATTTCCTATAATAGACTCTTCCCAAATTCCACCAAAAATTTATGTTGTTTTTATGAAATTTCAGATACGCGATTATTATCCAAAATTATACCAGTGTTGAAATTTTCAGATCCCTTCGATAATTAGACAGTTTGTTTTGGCTACTGTCAAAACCTATTTAAATTCGAACTTGTCATGTTTCGCCTCGTTCTGACATTGAAATAGTTATAAAATGTTGTGTACTTGTTTTATGGCTCTGAAATATTCAGCTGACATATTTTGTGACGTCATCTGTCATCGTTAGACCTCAATATGGGAAGTATCTATTAATCGCTAGCTGCACTGAATCAAAACAAAGCAACACTTTTAATACTAATAGAAGATGATCGATGAAGATAAATTTTACGACTTTTATGGGTGATAAATACACACCAAGTCACGAATATTGTTCTATTTTTTCCAACAAAAATGTATAACTGTCTTCTGTAACATCTCTCGATATTTGTAGTTCCTTACTTTGAATAACGGTATCCGCGAACTCTGCAAACTCTTTTGACCAGTCTAGCATTTCTGTGTCAAGGGCTGGGTAAAAATAATCTCATTTATGTCGTCGAGCTTTTGCAACTGCTTCTCGACGCCATAAAAATGAATAAAAAAGTACATGCAATCCGGCCTTCTACTTGGATTTGAATAATTTCTACGAAGTTATAATATAGATATATCCAAGTTTACTTGAGTAATTATGAATTGGCTAGATGTTTTGTTTTTGCAATTTAAGATAATTGCAAAACTTGAGCTGTCAAAGGAAACAATTAAGTTTGTAATTAACATAATTTAGATTTTCATATGATCTACTGAATTATTATTCTCTCACTGCAATTTTTTTTTACTTAAATAATAATTGTCAAAAGATTTACAAATAGAGTTAGGTAGCTACAAATCAAGGTCAAATTATTTTGCACAAATGGTGTTTTAAACCACATTTATGTTTTGCCACTTTTCCTCAATTGTGCAAAAAATGAAGAACGGCGCTAGTTGTTAAGTGGAAAGTTGGTAAGAATGAAAATACGCATGTTTTCATACGAAAGACTTCGGAAATTGTACATGTTTTAAAGTTGTCATTATATTATGACGACATAAAGGAAGCTAGGAAGCTAGGAAGCCTCGCTCTTGCTCACCTGTGCTGTACAACCACAGTTACTTCATTAACCCTATTTATACCGGGGAAGCGTTGATTTTAAAAGCGCCGTCCGGCATGTTTTCAGTTCTTGTCACTTTTAATATTATTATATTGCGGTGCACATATCAAAAGTTCACCGGCTAGTCATTGCCGGTACAGCCTCAGCGACACTATTGTTGTCGCTGATTGGAAAAGTGGAAATTCCGGCAAAAATGACACCGTTCAGATTTTACTTATCTTAAACAGTTTATCTAGAAAAATATAAATAGAACCATTTGCTAATCACTTCGGTAGACTTGAAACATTACAAACTACAGAAAGCATTGTTATTTACTAGAAAAATGTGCTCTTTTTCCTGTTATTTGCTCCAAAAGGATGTCAAATTTGTACCGGAATAGTGCGCTTCTTGTCATATATACTTAATTACTTCATTAGATAATAAATAAATCAGTACAGAAATATTAGAAATGCAGATATGCTTCCAAAAAAGAAACAGAGACTATCATCTCAAGCAGCTGCAGACATTCTTCGCTTTGTAACCGAGGAAAATCAGCAAGAAAGCGACAGCAATGAAGACGCTGACATATGTTCATTATACGGTGATGACGGTAAGTAAAAACTTCAATAGATTTGAATTGTTTATCATTGCTTTCTTTATTATCTAGTTTCATATTACAATATGCTTTTTGTACACTAGACCTTGATGATCGAAGCCATAATGGGCCACCAGATACGCTTGATGCTAACGAAACATTTGACGATAACGCTGAAGCTGTAAATGATGAACAGGTAGACTATGTAGATGACATGAGACGTGGGTTACGACAAGACAGACTTCGAAGGCGTCAACTAACAAAAGCTCGAGAAGTATGCAGTATTGACGCTTCTCTGGATATTACAAATTACAAAGCTTTTCCAATACCATCAGAGAGAAAAGTTATCAAATCTGTAGTAAAAACTCACCGAAATCCTGCCAACGACATGAATTATGAGTTTGTGAATCAATGCCCACAGATGAACAAGGTCGACAAGATCGTGCAAATATTATTCAAGGTCCTTTTGGTGTTTCTACAAAAGCAAAATCAGAAAATCAGAAATTGAAGCTTTTGAGCTTTCCATGAGCCCTGAAATTATGAACATTATTGTTATGCACACTAATAAAAAAATTGAACACGCTATCGGTAAACTACCAAATGATTTCGACAAAAACAAATATCCTTTTATTTGGTGACAGATACCACTGAAATCAAAGCATTTATCGGGTTGATGTTGTATCGTGGAATTTATAAGCTGCGCAACATATCAATTTTGAAATTATTTTCGAACAAATATGGCCCTCCATCTTTCAGTGCAACCATGTCGCGGTGCAGATACCTCTTTCTTACCACCCATATTTCATTTGATGATGATGTCGATTAGGGAGGTGTTTGGAATGTTCAATGATCAATGTATGATTTGCCTAAATCATGCAGATTATCTGTCACTTGATGAAACACAGTACACGACAAGAAAAAGAAAAAGTTTACCGTACCGGCACGTGGAGCTCGTTTCATGAAATGACAAAATATATAGTTCAATTTTTTTCTTCTCGATAGCTACAAAAGCAAGCTTATTGCTCAGGTTGATTCGATAGACAATTTATTAAGCTTTCAGGAAATATATACTTTCATGTATGAATTATCTGTAGAAAAAGAGATGTTTATACTGAACATGTGAAACGAAAGGTTCACACCATGTGTTATTGTTGCTTTATTATTTTTAATGGCACAGGACGAATATTATTTTAGTCACAGTTGATAGAGACAAAACCGGGACCACTTTCCTCTTAATAACTAGCGACGTTCTTCATTTTTTTGCACATTTGAGGAAAAGTGACAAAACATAAATGTAGTCTAAAACCCCATTTTTGCCAGATATTTTGACCTTGATTGTATGGGAAAACAGAAAGTGTCGTTTTTCTCAATTTCTTGCAAGATTTGGACAATTTGGACAATTTCTTCGGCAATTTTGCGCCAATTTTCATATTCTCAGACAATTTTGGTCATATATATTAGGCACAACGTTCCAAATTAACCAAAATGAGTTCGCCACAACTGATGTTTAAGTGAATACACATATAAAGAACTTAGAATTTAAACTTTTTCAGTTTACCTATGACTTGAGACTTCGGATCATAGGTACCTTGGTAATGAAGTATCTGTTGTTGTACAACTCAGGTGAGCAAGGGGTGGGGGGGGGGGGGTAGACTTCCTAGCTTCCTGATTGGTCAATTTTGGTCCTTCATGACGTCATAAAACAATGAAAACCTTTAAACATGTACAATTTCCGAGATTTTTCGTAAGAAAACAGCCGTATTTGCATTCCTACCAACTATCCACTTATGCATTTTTTGCACATTTGAGGAAAAGTGGCAAAACATAAATGTAGTCTAAAACCCCATTTTTACCAGATATTTTGACCTTGATTGTACTCATATACGTCAAGTAATTAATCAAGCCTAGTTTGTGATTTCTCAAATGCCAATGTTGCTAACGTTAAGAATAGCCTTGTTAATAACAATGACTGGAATAAACTAAGTACTCTTTTTGTTGATTATCAAGTTCGTTTCTTGTCTGATTCAACATGTTATATTTTTAAGAACTTTGATCCGAATAAGTCTGTAATTTGCGAATACAAGGATACACCCTGGATGACAAGTGAAATAAAAAATTTAGTGTGTTTTTATCCCTTTAAAGGACTATTATCTATTTCGCCACGCAAAACTACGGCAATACGTAAATGGTTTCGGGTTAGTGGAGGTTTCAATTAAGCAATTCAATTTAGTCCCTTAACCAAAGCGAAGGGGAATGGAAATTTGGTTCGAGGTGGCGGTGGTTCGAGTTATACCTGGTTCGAGTTAATGAGGGTACATTGTATATAATTTCAGTAGGATTATACTTATTCCACGTGTATTTTACTGACCAAATGAAAATTTACTCTTCATGGATAAAAAGCTATCAGTCTGTAATGAAACAGTACTTTTTTTTCCTTTTCTTTTCTTTTTTCTATCCCAGTTAGGTATTAACACCTTACATACACTCACATACACAACACTGCACAACTAGCTGACGAGGACAATTAATGTTTATTGTCAGCCTAGTGGCGCACACAACATATAACATCACTCCGCTAGACATCAATCAATAGAAAACCTTACACGATCAGAATTTATACCTGAGACATTAACTATACCAGCTTATTGTTCGCAGGAAAATGTTGGAGGAATATTTGATTATTTTGATGACAGATGGTAAAATATTGGCACATATGTGACGTTTTTTCTGTTTTCCAAGTATGTTGTTCCAGCACTATGATAACTTACTTGACGAATGCAGGAAATAAGAAAAATATCGAAAAAAAAACATGAAAACTGAAAACAAGCCAGACCCTGTCTATTAATTCCTTAAACTCAAAGCACACATGCCATCATTAAAGGTATTTTCTAGAACCTTCAGAAGTTGTTATTACAACCTTAAGAGCATGATTTCAGTTTTCAATTTACGTTGTAAGTCGGGTAGAGCAGAAAATCATTCCAGCTGCAAATATATTGTACCTTAGGGTGGGGGATGCAGAGGTTTTAATTAGATAGGACGTTTAGTAGAGTGGTGGAATTAAATATATGATTTATGTTACAGGTATTACTACATTATTTATGTTACAGGTATTACGACATTATTGGGGGTCGTGGCGACGGGATTTTCGAAATCTGAAATGTACCGAGTATTTTTTAAAATGATGATGGGTATTATCGTTATTGGATTGCTAAATGGTTTAGTATTCTTACCTGTGTTGTTATCAAGTAAGTATCTTAACACTTGTAAAACTGCAGACAATTAAAACAGTTTTCTACCTGTACTTAATTTATATTTAAAATATTTACGCCTACTCTACATTATTCGAGCCTCCACCAAGTAATATTGGAAATAAACCCAACGAAAACCGGGTATCTCATACAACGTAATAAAAACTTTGAAAAACAAAAGAAGTTTGATTTCTTTCTTCTGAAGTTTGTGTTTTATGAGAGTTTTTTTTCTTGACATGTTGGATTCATATTTGGCAACAATTAAAATCTATGTATTGATTAGTATCACATAAAAACGTATTGTGTTTAATCGAAGATGTTAGTTGGCAGAGACTCGTTATCCTTTTTAAGAACCTAGAGTGGCAAGATTCCCTGTACATTTGTATTGAATTTATTTTGCTACATAAGAATGATAATTGGTAGTTTGTTTTACTTTGAAAATAACGGGAAAATTTATTCCGACAATATTGGCCACACATTGACTAAAACAACTTTGCTTTTAAGAATGTGCAGAAAAATATATATTAGCCCTTTATTTACCACGATGTTTAAAAAAATATATCTACTTTGTTAAAGATTTTTTGAAATTTATGACGTCACCATTGGAAAGCTACGCCACACCTCTTTCATTTAAGCTACCGAAAAAATCGTTCCCGCACGTTGCGACACGCAAGGGGCGATGGCCCCTGGACCCGGATTTTGATGTCATATGTCATCAGAGGTCAATAAAGAGTTAAATATAAAAGAATGTGATTATAGTAATATTTTCTTTGTAAGTGAATTTCAATTGTCTTATTGAATTAATTCTGCAAACAAATATCACTGAACATATATTTTAACACATTAATTATATTCTGTAAACATTTTAATGTACATTGTCCCCGGATTGAATCAAATAATTTGTCATTTTCTTTGTTATTTTGCTTTATTCAGGGGGTTAACTATTGAAAATATAATGTAAAAAAAATTGGTAAAAGTTGATAAGACCCTCTGGTTCCTGACAAAATTTTAGAGGTTTTCATATAGCCTGGAGGTATGCTTTTCAAATAACCTGGAGGTATGCTTTTCAAATAACCTGGAGGTATGCTTTTCAAATAACCTGGAGGTATGCTATTCTAATAACCTGGAGGTATACTTTTCAAATAAATGGCTACTCCTGATACTCAAGCTCTTCAGAGAGTATTTAGTTTTGTGCCAGTGATTAAATAAACTTGTTTGCATTTATATACCTCTATTTGTTGCATATTGGTTTTCATATACAGTGTTCAATTTAGATAACCCTATTAAGCATGGCGGGGTGGGTGGGGTGGGGGGGGGGGGGGGGGAGGATTTAACGATTAGCTTTAAATAAAGATTTGAATATAAAAGAATGTGATTATAGTAACATTTTCTTTGTAAGTGAATTTCAATTGTCCTATTGAATTAATTCTACCCGCGGTACAAATCTTATTATATCTCTTGATCTGTAAGGAATTAAGCTTTGAAATATTTACCAGAGTCCCTATGGACTCTTGACAATTAGGTCAAAATATTTGACCCATGAGGTCATAACAGGTGCTACTGATGTCAGCAATTTACATGGGTTCTTTTTTTTCTTTTTTTTTCTATACAAAACTAATAATTTACAACATTAGCGCACACGTTAACAAATGGAAATATAAACAAACAGAAAATATAATACGTTGACATACATAAAATGGACAGGACAACACAGGACAATAAAGGAAGTTGTCCCCGCAAGGCACATACGTGATATCTCCAAGGGCAACTTCCCTACACAAAGAATAAAGATTCGGGTTTTTTACAGTAAGTGCATTGTCCTTAAGGTGGAACACCTGTAAAATTGCTATCTTTGGTTTAAATAGTTCAAAAACATTTTTATTCTCCAAATATTTAAGTAAGTACATAAAAAGACGGGGAAAAATGACCTCCCCCCCAGGCTTAATAGGGATAACCCTATTCTGGCTAGGGATAGGGGGAAAATGCCCTACCCCTCAGTTCTTATAATATAACTTTTGGTAGAGAGTTTCCTTTGCCATGAAACGTCTGGTAGCTGAGTTAAAATTTCAAAAAATATTGACAGGTTTTCCGCCACGCCCTTTTACTGTAAGCTGTATTGTAGAAAATCCAAAAATGTTTTTTTTGAGAAACACTTTTCCTGTAAAACAAACAGTGGTTATAATTTACTAGCAAAGTGGCATTAGATAAGCGTGTGTGCCCTCTTACGCTCACGCTCCGGTTACGCCCACTAACCCAAATGTGTATTTTTATTTTTATTTTGACATATTTGGCACCCCATTATATTTTGAACATTCTAGCGCTCATATTATGACATGTATTAAAAGAAAAGTCCAATAATTTTAGCTTCTGCCATTCAATATTCAAGTTTATTTCAATCATTTGTCATTAAAAAAAATCAAGTAATTTTAACAATTTTGGCGCCTCGTGCATAAGCTATTGTACAGTCCTGGGAACAAATAATTACTAAGACATGTTTCTTAAGTACAGTAGAGTAAATAAAGAAGAAAAGTTATATACTAGTCTATATCATGAGCCAAAATTTCTAATTTCTTCATAACGGTTTTATTAAAATTTTGCATATTATGCTGACGTCAGCAATGTATCACGTGACTAAACTCGCCATATTGGCTGCCATTTTAATTTATATGTTATAGTCATTAACTGTACCAACTTTCGTTAAGAAACAATTTACGGTTAGGATGTTATAGGGCACAAATTGGGTCGCCAAGACCCCAGCCAGAATAGGGACCACCAAGACCCCAGCCAGAATAGGATTAAGAGCGTAAATGTAAATTAGCCTTAGCGAGTAAAAATGTTTATCCGTCAAAAAACGTTGCCACTGTATCTTATCAGCTATATATCCGTTTTTCACAATTTAGTATTTTGCAGAACCAATACCCGTTTAACTGATGAAGGAGCAGAATCAAATGAAGTGGAAGATGTTGCGTTGATTGAGAAACAAGACTCTCCGAAGTTATCAAAAGAATCAGCAGGACAAGAAGATAAGATTGATTTGAATCAAATTGCTTGAGGGGAAAATACCAGTAGTTAATGAATACGAGACGGGACATGGAAAGTTTGATATTAGGAAGGCTTTTACCGTTGGCGTAGTATTGCTATAACAACCCTTCTGATTGCTGTTCACTGCAATTTTCAGCATAGGAATATTTGTTGACTAGATATCTGAAGTCCTTTTATTATGAAAATAAAACTTTAATTTCTCATGAAATTTGGAAATAACTTTATTATTATTATTTCAACGTTTGCAACGACGTCTAACAAGTTACATTACAAACCGAAATTAAGGTGTTTTATTGTTCTTGAAAAGGTATCATTTCGGTGTCCAATACCTGTCGATATTTATTCCGGTGTGTGTGGTGAATATGTACTTATTTTGTTTTATTAATTATCATTGTGTTTTTTGTATTTATTTATTATAGTGTATTTTGTAATATCTCAATAGTTTACACGTTTATTCAGATACAAAGTGCCAATCTCTGTCTGTTAAAAACGGTTATGACGTTTCTGCAATAGAGATCAAATTTAATCCTCTCCATGTTCTCTTTGTTCTACTGTTTGTGTGCAGTTTGGATTCCAGTTTTAGTTTGTTTAACTAGAGGAGTCCTTGGGTAGAACCTTAATTCAGAGCCACCTTTTGGCAACACCCTGAAACGTTTAGTTGTTGGAACAAAATTTCTAGGAACCGACTGGATTCTTCTAAAAGAATAGATGAAACTTTAGATTTTAAACTTTGCACGTAACCTCATGTATCACAAGCGGATCTTAAAAAAATTACCTTCGACTAATCAGTTGGTCTTAATAATGGTGATGTCATTATTTGGGTATAATTTGGACGTTGTTGTGTGACTATATATACAACGTTTTTTACAAAAATGGTTGATACATTAAACTTGTAGTTTTTAACTAAAAATGGAACTTTATTAATCACAATTTATTTTGTACCCAATTACAGATGGCAAAATGTCTGACATAAGTTAAATAACCATTGCACTTTTGCTTTAAGGGCACTTGTATCCATTTTTATGTTGATTGTTAGTTAACTCGTTTTTTAAAAGCGTGGACATCTAAATGATACAAATTCTAGGCTGTTTACAGCTCCATAACTGCTATTTGTTGGTATACTAACTTTTACTTCACCATGGCATAATGAAGAAAAAACAAGTACGCCTTCAATTGAATGATAAATGTTCTGAACAAGATTAATCTAATGAGGAATCTTGTTTATTCATCATGCGTAACAACGCAGCACAGTAGATATTTCGGAAACCCATACTTCTACTGGCGACGTAACTTTTGCTTAATTTTCTTAAACTTTATACGTTATATTATAAAACGAAATGAAGGAGTTTTATTGTTTCTGAGGCTATGAAAAGTTGTCATTTCCTTCTCCAAGACCTATCGATATTTATTCCAGTATGTGTGGGTATGTAATTATTTTGTTTTTGTTATGTATTATTGTGTTTTTCGTATTTTATTTATTATAGTGTATTTTGTAATATCTCAGTATCTAACATTTTTGTCGACAACCGGTTGCTTTTCATTCAATTATGTTTGTTTATTTTGCCACAGATTTCCCGCTCCTTCGCAAGGGTTTATTTAGAAATCTCTGTGGTTTTTCATAAGATTGATGGGAAAGGTCTACGAAGGTGGTTGCTGAACGTTCCTGTGCTGGGTTATAGAATGGATCAAATTTAATTGTTTCTTTTGAAAGCTCAAATTACGCAATTATTTTCAACTGTGAAACAACGGACTCTCTAACCATTTTATAATTATTCACAATTATTTATAGTCTCTTGGGTTATGGAGCTATCTATATCTGCTAGTTGACGCAGCCCCGCAGTGTTCAAAACAGCTCTGTTCATCTGACTACAATATATCATATCTATCCTCCAAATTCTGCACTTTTTAACTTCATTCCGTCTTAAAGTTAATCTGATGATTACTTAACCTACTGCGGTGGTGAAAGTGAAGTCTAAAACTAAATTTTACAAACGCGTTCACAAATGTGGTCGTAGCTTTTGATAAAAAAATGTTTTTTTAATTTCGTACGTTCTCTTGACATAACTAGCAAAAGCAAATAGATAAGTAGATAGATAAATAAATAAATAAATAAATAAATAGAAACGTAGAAATGAAAGCTCTTGAAAAACTGTATATAGATCATATAAACAACAATGGTGCTAATTTCTATCGCTACAAAGTAAAACGTTCATAAACAACTTTCTCATGGTTTAAAAAGCTTCATCAAGAGCCCCGGAAAAGATGTTTATAAGCAGTTATCTCCAAAAATTCTTTAGAATTTCACTATATTCACTAAATTACCCTTTATGCAGCTTTCCACGAACTTTCCAATGGTGTATTTTGTTTCTTTCTACGATAACTTTGAAATTTCAGGATTTCTAAACAGTAGGGAACACTGGATGAAATTACCAGTTATTTGAAAATTTTCTAGGCTGATTTTAGAAGGCGCCAAAATAATCAAATTGAATTCTAGAGGTAATAAGATACCGTTTATGTACGCAAAGAAATACTTATCAAGGTTTTGCAGTTTACTTCTTTCAGATTGATTTAAAATCACACATATCCACAATTGAAGATAAGCAGTATATCTTTCATAGGATATCAATGCTTGCTTGTAAACAGCAGATGTTCAAGACGTACTCACCAATACCGCTTATTCCAACTGCGACAATAACATTGTTCAGGGGCCCATCTCATGATAGCCTTTTTTAAAGAGGCAAGTCACTCCAGTTTTTGCATGTTCTTCCCATAATTTGGGTCCAAGATAGCTTAAACTTTCAGTTCCAAAGTTAGCAGTTCTTACTTCTGGGATATAAAATGATTTACTGTCCATAGATTGTAATGTCATTCATGCATAATGTTAGGAGAAATATTATTTTTTGTTTTGTACATTTCTATTAATTGAAATTGTATATTTTTATTATGAATGAGACAAAGCCATCTTTATATAATAACTCTTCAAAGGATGACTGTTTATTATTAGCTGTGGAACACATAGCTTCTGTTATGAGCTGGAAAGCCCGAACAAAAAAATGATCTCTCTACATTGCGGTATAAATTACGCATATCCGAGCCGGTTGGGAAAAATCGCTGACTGAGACGGCCTTCACGAGACGTTGTCATGATTTCAAAGTATGCATAAAGTATATCACATGGACATAATCAAGTGATACAGTGTTACCCAATGAGAATAGATCGTTCTTACTGGTATCGATCCAGTGAAACCATGTGCAAAGGTTGTTTCCAGAAATTTGCTTCCAGCAGAAGAGATCAGTAGGAAGAGGAACGAAGGTAAATATGGTTGCAACTATTATTTATTTTTGGGTATTGTGTCTACAGTTTGTCTTTTACAGATGAATTGTTGCACGCTTCTAACTAGATTCAACTAAGTATTGCTTTATCAGTGAAATGATCTGTTTATATTTTGTTGAAAAACATCATTGCCGGTATTCCACATCACTGCAGTTTCTCACGAGACCCCTTGTAAGACGTAGTAGAATATTCCCCTAGCGTTCTGGTTAATTTTTGTATAACTTAGAGCTAGCTAAGTACCTCAAACATAGCGTTCTTGAAGTAAAAACCAAGCTAACCTTTACCTTCATGACCTTGGGTAAATGTTGTAAGAGCCTTTGTTGTCCCTCCTCGCTCCCTGGTAAAGTTTGAATCATTTGGAGCTAGCTAAAGTACCTCAAAGTTAGTGTTTTTGAATTGTGTTGCTAGCTACTTGTGTTTATTTTTTACTTTGTTCTTCTAAATTATGACTTTTTGTCACTGTAGAGCTACACTAGCAGTTAGTACTTATAGTGCAGATGTAGAAAATATTTGTTTGCAAACTTTAAAATTATTTTTGAGACATTGTAGCTGAAACACCCTTTTCACATAAACTTGTGTATTTATTTGCCACGACTGTGTCCAAAGCATACTTTTCTATCTGTCGCATATAGTAACAATGTGCACGTGTAATTTCCAACAATTTAGAGCTAGCTAACTACTCAAAAGTATGCGAAATTTTGACATTTCAGCTGTAATTCACTTATCGCGCATAACTTTTTCTATTTTTAAGAAACTAAATTTTTCTCATCCTGTGAGTTAAGGTTCACTTCTATTTGGTAGAACCATCGATGTTTTAGCGCAAAGCAGTTGCATTTTACTGTGTTTTTGAATTTTAAAGAGAACAGCTGTGGTTGGTGACTGTTTTTCTTTTTAGATACACCCAATGCCATTATTGGATATGTCACCAATGTCTCTCCCATAAAAACTGCAAAAAATAATGTGAAAAGGAAGTATTTGACTTTTTATTAAGAACTGAAGAAACACACGAACGAAGTGTTTGTTTTCCTCCTGAAAAACACAAATTTATTACATAGATTTGAAAGCTGACAAACCATTGGGTTAGGAATATTTTTCAAGAACATACAAAGGGAATACCCTTTACTTTAACAATCTTAAACTTTTTGATCATGAATATTTTTTTTAATATTTTCGCATGACTCCAAGAAAGTTCGAAGACCTTCTTGCAGAAGACACAGGGTTTTTTCCGATACGACTCATATTTTGTTGGTGCTGAAAACGCATTTTACTTTAGCTGTCGATGTAGATGCATCATCATTTTGCGAATATCTCCATACGGCATTGTAGTTCGAAAATTAAAATAATTATTTGCCAAACTTTCGAAACTGCAAACAGTTTCTAAACACCAACACCTTTTTTTAAATCACAAAACATTCCAATGCTTTCGAACTTCGAACTTTTATTGTTGACATTTATATGATTTTGATTGGTCAAAAATATAAAAACTCGTCACAAATCGCTGGCAATCGCTAGAAAAGTTACTTCTTGAGTGATCGGCAGCGATCATCTAATCGAACAAATAATGACTCATTTTTAAAAATGCGCATGCCCAGACTTGATTGCTGATTATTGCTCGCTCAAAAATCGCTGCATGGAGATTGGCCTTAATGGACAAAAATGGGAAGCCTATTACACTAGTTGACGAAATAATGACATGATACCAATCACATTTTATAATGAGCAATATGATTAAATTTCAAACAAATGTATTCAAGTCTATATGACAGTCCATTTCTCAAGACTACCTCATTTACTAGAAATAATTGACCAGTTAAACATCAAAGAAACACTTTTACCAAATTCTGAAGATGTTCTAGATGCTAAAATTACATCTATTGAGATCCAAAAATCTTTTTATGAACAAATTGTGTCGGCTGTTTGTAAATCTGAGCAAATAGAAAATTGACGAAATATTTGTGGTATGTGGAAAATGCTCAAACATGTCTGAAGGTCTGTAAAAAAGTTTCAAGCATCAAATTGGTAATTGAAGTAAACAATGAAAAAGTTTAATTTCAGTGTAAACTGCACTTTTTTGGAAACATGTTTTGAAATACAGTGTATTAAAAAGATTAAACTCGCTAATAAAATGGAAAACAGTCACACTAGTGTCAAAATAGATTCACGTGATGGTATGGTCAAGGAGTACTGTAAACAACATCCAGCAGTGATTCTCTGAAGTGACGATAGTTGAGTTGTTTGTTATGAAAGACATAAAACCTACTTTTTTGTGATTGAAATATTTGCTTTTAGTATATATTTTGAATTTCAGTTGTTTATTCCCAATCCCACGAGTTTTGTTTATTCTTTTGTTCCATATTTATCAGGGAAAAATACTGACATGATTTCATGTTGCTTTTCTAATAAAAGGATATTCGTGTGACAATTCACTAGTATGAAATATATTAAAAAATTTAATGTAATATATTAGTGCATTGTATTCATAATTGTTTAGATTACAAATGGATACAAGTAATTAAGGAGTCAAATATACATGGAGAGTTTTCAGAACATTTAACCAGAGCAAGGGGTCCATGCATATATTATGTACATTCAATTCAACCCCTCTTGTACAATTTAAAACAATAGAAAATCTTTGAAATAACAATAGCTGTATGCTTATATGTGTGTATATACTTTACGGATGGTCCCAAGGTATACATGATTATATTATATAGGTATACATGATTATATGTAGTATTTCAGCCTGCGCTGAAACATTAAATATAAATTAAAAGCTCCATTTTCTCATCTTTATTGCATTGAAATCTTTGTTTTGAATTGCACTAACATATTTAGCCAGTGCTTCAGAAATTGGAACTGTACATGTATGGCATTTTTACATGTAACTCAATTTTAAAAGAGCTGAAATTCTCCATAGTTTGGCCCATAATATTGCATACCAGATGCAGAATGTAGTGCCGTTTGTTCTTCTATTGTTTTAACTGTTTATGTTGCTTATGTTGTTATTTATGGAGACCTGTATATTGGAACTTACATAATTAAAAACATGAACGGTATAGGTGCAATAAGTACAGGCGAAAGAGTAATTGTTTTTATGACCAAAACTATGGAAGAAAATTTTAGCCAGAATTACACCATTTCCCGAGGTAAACTTTGATTACTTAGGAACGTTTTGGCCAGAAAAAGTATATAATATTTTATTTCTTTACTTACTTCAAAACAACTTTTTAGTTTTCTTGAAAGATTTGTTTAAGATACTATTGATTCCTACATTCAAACTATGTTTCTCAAAGTAAAAATTGGCTTAATAAAAAAATATTTTCACTTTTTCTCTGGTCAAAGCCTTCACCAACAGTACTTTTGTTAAGAAGATTTACAACTTTTAAGAAAGATGGAGAGAGATAATTAATTATATCTGTTATTGTTTTTCTGAGATCGTGAAAGGGTGCCATACACCATTATCGAAATGTTTTATTATTTATTGATACTTAGTACTGTTAACACATTTTTATACTATGAAATAAAAAGCATGAAATAAAGTTTTTACTACATGTATTCAATTTCGCCTCAGAGATATTCGCGATATTCGCCCAAAGTCACACGAATTTTAGAAACAATATGCAAGCAATATTCCACAGATCCATAGCCGCTCCAGACTAGGGAACAATAATTAAATTGAGACATGAAGAATGAGTTAAAAAAGATCTTTATCTTTTCAACACTCATATAGAGGCTCTGGCAAGAGCATTGCTTCTGAGAGGTTCTCTCGCACATTTCGTCAAGATGTAAGTTGAAGGTTAAGTTTGAATCAAACCTTACTCCAAGAAGCTTCTCCGATTGACTGTTCTCAATTTTTGTGATCGAAATCTCTATACAAGATGTATACTGTTGCTCAGTATAAGATGACATTTACTTGCATTGGCCTTCATTTCATTGTCGTTAAACCTTTAAAACAAATCACTCGTTGATTTTTGGAGTGATGATATTACCTGACAACACAGTGACCTAAAAAAATGACTATTATATCCAATTGGTAAATCGCCAACAAGTGACTATAATAGTCATTTTAATTTGAGCGAAATGACTATTATAGTCATTTTATAATTAATAACTGCAACAATTACAAGTTAGATATACAGGTGTCGCTTTCTTTGTGCTTTTGTCACACTAAAAATGACTTATTTAAATTTTTAAAGTTACGTTTAAAGAATGTGTAATATAAAAGTCACTATTTAGGTGTTGTGGTCGGGGGTTGGGATGGGTGCAATCAGGGTCAGGGTTCGGGCATATTTCCGTAAAAAAACTGAAACAATTCCGTAACCCTGACCCAATTTACTATTTTGATTATTCACAAAAATATGACATTATAGTCATAATTCATGACTAAAATAATGACTATAATAGTCATTAGACGATTTACCAATTGGATATAATAGCCGTTATACCTTTCACTCTTCGAATATTGACAGAAAAAAGTGTTCGAATATGTATTCCTTCTTTTAACTAAAATATTAGTTAATAATATTATGACAGTTGGGTATGCTATTTATTAAGCTTTTGTTAACGTGTATGGTTTCTTCGTTGCCGTCACTTTCGATTATGACCTAAAAATGTCGACATATTAAGGTTCTTCACACTGGTTAAATTTTACCTATAAATATTGGTAGGTCGTGAATGGTGGATTTGTGACCATGTCGTTCCCAGGGCCTTTTTTCCATTTTGATATAACTGATAACTCTCGCCATCCGATACCAAAAAGTGAATGAGGCACTGGGGACGAGGTTGGATTGGTGATACTTCCAACATAAATCAAATTTATGCAGCTAGCATGCCATCTTTGTTATTTGTTTGATTGTTAAACCATGACTATTGCTTATGTAACATATCGCGACAATTGTTAATTGATTTATTGATTTGTTTTACTGTAAGATAGCGTCCCCATGCATGTTAAAGGTTCCCATGCATGTTAAAGGTTCTTAAAGTGGAAACAAACAGAAATACCACAATGTTTACAGTGCTATAATATGTGTAATTAGCTAAAGTCCCTAGGAACATCTAAAACCTTTTTGACACCTCAACACATCTCTCATAGTGTGTAACCAACAAAGTAAAACACATTAAAGTAATGAAAACCAATATCTAAGTCCCAAGTTCTTAAACAATAAAGATGAAAATATTCTAAGTATGCCTTTTTTTCTGACAATCATGGACAAAAATTATGATAAATATCAAAAAAATATGTTCTCCCCCTATCCCCCACAAACAATGTTGCACGAAACTAAAATTTTAGGCAGAAATTTACCACAACATAACAACATTGTGTTGGGGGGAGGCGGTATACAATAAATAGCATTTTCCTCCAAATATCGTGTTGGGGGAGGGGGGATTCAATAAACTGCATTTTTCTCAACGTATTTTGTCCGTGATTGTAGCTAATACTATTATACCAAGCACTGCGGAAGAGAACTGTCTCTTAAAACTCTTAATGTCATGAATGTATATATGTTGACAAAGAATTCCAACTTTAAACCATTTTTATGTAAAAAAAACCTCCTGAATATAATATAATTGAATGTTAAGGCCTTGTTTACATGAGACCCAATATGAACTCTACCGATTTGAGATTTCTACTGCACATACACTGTATATGTTTCTTTCTCTAAATGCACTTGCGCATTTAGAAAAGGGCCTAGCCAAGTTAGATTTATTGCCACAATCAAAATTATTAGGGAAGATTTGTCAGTGAGAAGGTGCTTAAAACTAATTTTCTTTACCCTCCGGAAAAGTATGTGAAAGGAATGTGAAAATCTTAAATAATTATTATGTATTGGTTTGGTGTATTACTAAATAGTCCAAAGTTTCTAAATTACACATATGTGCCAAGAAATTTCATTTCCAACATTTATGGTTTAGTAATGTCATTTTCGACTATGAAAATACTACAGAAATCCTCATTCTTAATAGTTTTATATTAGACCAGCATATACATTGGTAATGTAACAAGTAGATAACTGTGCAGAAGGGAGTATATACAGAATAATATTTTAGTCATCTAATCCTGTCCTTTTTGGTTGAAAGTACTGGCGCGTCATGTATATTTACTTTTACAACTTCTCTAACTTGACCCCTTGTATTTCCGTTCACAACTCTAATCAAATTGGTAACCTTCTATGTCGACTTTTGTTTCTGGATCACCTTGTTCAGCAAGCATATCAGCAACTGTTTGGCTTAAAACCTAAAACACAAAAGTGATGAAACAATTCACATTTTGATAAAAAACAGATCCTCCCAGATTCATTCTGCCTCTGGCTTGTCAGAAACACTAACAAGAAGCGCTGCGCACTTGAAAATTACCGCACCTACCTTGTGCATAAGATGAAACATTTAGAAAGCTTATGAAATTTGCATTCCTGGGGCTATAAACCTGACTAACCTCCTCCTTGTATTGTCCTTTGTACCATCATAAAAAAAGTTGTTCAGTGATATAAGGTCCACTGCACAGGTTTTATCAGTAAAATACAATAATTATATACTGTTTAATGCCAACACCTACCACATTGTGAAGCATTGCCAAATGGAGGAAAATGTAACAAAGCAGAACGAGGCAATAATTAAGACTGGACTCGGTTTCTTATTGGACGATAATTAGGGAGATTCAGTTAATCAGAACTAAAATTCTTAGTACGCATCCCCAGCCTTACTCTTACCCTGTCTCTACGCCTCCATTTCTTGGGTCTCTCCATCCATGGGATGCATTCCGAGATAGCAAAAGGACTCTGTATTAAGTCATAGTTCATTTCATCGAGCATGCATGAATAATTCAAAG
>JANTOQ010659786.1:0-19305 GCA_027564595.1 Bythotiara depressa
AATAATATTTTAATATATTTTATCTGCTTTTTTGTTATTTATTACGATTTTTTTTTATGTGGCAAATAAATTTACTTCCTTCCTTAGAGAACTAGTAAATGCTTTTAAAGAACCTTCAATTATGCACAAGCTTCTATGTATCAAGGCAGTAAATTTCCGTGGGGAAATAGAGAAGGCAGATGATATGGGGTGTGTGTTTCGTGACATTTTATCAGCTTTTTGGCACGAGTTTGTAAACGGACAAATGCACTGTTAACTCGAAGCGAGTTAGGTGACTCACTAATGCGAGTCAGGCGGCAGTGCCTAAATCCACTCGTTAGTGTTGGGTCATGGTGACTCACTATAAGAGTAGAGATCTTGTTAAACTTTATATCGTACAGTGTTAAAGACTTGGCGCCCCTTTCTTTTCAGTTCCAGCGGTGATGTTGCTGATGCATAGAGCCAGTTGTAGCACCTCTCTCTAGTTAGCATACTAAACTAAGCTAGTGTATTAAGACTTTCCTATTTCTTTTAGAGTCTTTCACTCAAAGAATACTGAAAAAGAAGTTTACCTTCTCTGACACTGACTTGTATTACTGTTAAAGTTTGATTTCTGCACTCATTGTCTAAGAAAACATCCCTCCGCCACGACCTCAGAAAAACAGAGACCTTCAGATTGCGGTTTAACTTTCGTTTGACTTCCATCAAATTTGACGCCAGTCGAAGAAAGATATTCGTCTCTCTAGTAGATAAGTAATAGGCATGCGATTTTTCGTAATCCCGTACAAGTCTCCAAGTGATTCAGAATTCTGACTTTTCAATGGCTGATAACGCCAAAAGAGTCAGGGGGTAAGTCAGGCGGTAACAGAATTACGGTAAACGGCATTGAAATATTTTAATTTTTAGGGAACACAATACCACAATTTTGTATCTTTATCCAGAAACTACGACCGTTTTATTACGGAAGGAATTATTATCTAGACTAACTAATAACACACAAAAAAGCAATTTACAATTTCCGATCTAAATCGGCGGAACGGGCTAAATAACAATGCAATTCTGCCGGGAGATAGTAATGCCTCAGATGAAGTTACTGGGAGACAGGAAAAATTATTGAAACATTTTAAGTCGAGTTTCTTACTTTTTGTGGATGAACTTTTTCGGGTTTAGATTTCACACGTAAGTCAGGTGACTCGTTTGACTATCCTTAAGTACGCGCATGAATTAAGTTTAGAAGAATATGAACAACAAATATAAACTTAAGACGTAACTACCAACAAGTCTGGCTTAACTTGCATCATTGTTGTGCATTTAGTATAAAGGAGGTGACTCTCGCACATCAATAATAATAGTAAAATTTATTTTAATGGCTGATCTTAAATATGAATTAAATTTTTTGTATCAACGAGCATCTTGCATCTTCCTTGAGCTGTTCGGTTGTTGCGGAACAACGGACATAACACCACAAAGCAGAAAGTCTATAAACAACAGAAAACAATTATTAGAACATTTTATACATAGAATTGAAACCCAAAATATTTATTTAAGAATGGACGAACTTAAAATGGTTTACTAACCGACGATAATCGTCAACAAGTAGAAACTTCCAGTCAAACAAAGTACAGCGAGATGTTTAGAAACAAACAATGCGAGACATGATGGAAAGTACCCTTCAGAGCCTGCACTCTATTTAGAAAAGTAAAAGTTTTTGATTGGCTCGTATCGAAATTTGATTACTCTGATTGGTTAGAAGTAACTGATTTGAAAGAATAATCAAAACAATAAGTTTAAAGTAATAATAATAATAATAATAAAAACTTTATACTGAATTTATATTTACTACTTAATTTTGCGCATAGTTTCATAAACTGGTGGTACTGTATATATAAAAAATACTTTACATGCGAATAAGTGATGATCCATGACTTTTACAATTATTTAGTTTATTTACGCCTTAAACAATAATTAATCTCTGTTGGAAAATAAAATATTTATTAGTACTCTCGGCTGTGATTTCCGCAATATATATGAGCGCCCTGCATTTGGGAACGATTGTGCATATCAACACAATAGTAAATGTAACCCTTTAATGCAAAGGCCTACCTCCTGATTATATTAAACTTCCCATTAGAAACCTTTATAACTTATGAAGTACGAGGGGTTCTTATCAGCTTTTTCCAGTTTAATTTTACATTATATTTCCAATTATAATATACCACGGAAAAAAGAAAAAGCAAAGAAGGTTTCCTTTCCAGGGATACTATGCATTAAAGGGTTAAAAAAAAGTAAAATGGTTTCCAGATTTTGTCCTAAGAAATAAAATTATCTCCCAATAAATTTGTATATCTTATAATCCCATCTTTAAATAATATAACGTACGTAGTAGTTGATATTTGTCCCTGCAACTCACTAGATTAAAATACATATTTCGTCTAAAGAGCAGGATAAACTCTGCTGTATACTGCACCACTCCGCAATAAATACTTTGACGAATTTCAACAAAGATTCTCTTCCGTGAGGTTTCTGGAAACTAATACTTGATAACTGTAACGAGATTCATGTGTGAAGCACTGCTAACATTAACTAACAATGATTAAGAAAAATAGAAAAACAAACGCGACATATCTTCATGGTGTTGAGTGGAAATTCTCATCTTCATATTATTTTGTGTGTTATTTATGACAGAAGCGAACGTATTTATTTTATGTCTCTCCACGCGTAATAAAAACTTTCTAATTGAAATTATAGTTGATTAGAACGCTTTTAACATAATTATCTTTTAAATTATAAATACTAATTTATTGATTGCGAAGTGTGACCGAAGCGTGGACAGATCAAGTAAGTCATTCAGACTCACTAAGTGAGTCATTATATTTATACTCACTAAAGTGGGTCAGGTCTTCTGATGCAGCAAATGAGCCCAACTTAACTTTATAATTAGCCTTTATGATTTTGTTACAATTTCCTTACTCACTTTAGTGCGTAGTTGTAACTAACCCAAGTGAGTCAGGCTTTTGGATTCGCCTGAATGAGTTGCTGGTTCTGATAGCAGATGTGAATGAATAATTTATGAATTGAATCTTCAAATTAAATTGCAATTTAAAATTCACCTTATCCTTGACAACTAACATGTCATCGTATGTTGAAACACCAGTTTAATATATAAAAATTAAACAACGTGTTTTTATACACGTTTCGAAATCTGTACAAAACGTTAATAAGTAAGCATTTCTTTATAGCTGAAAAGGATACACACATTATATCGAAAGAATGAAGTGCCTGATATTATTTTTGTGCTGCATAAAGTGTGGTGGCACCGTAACTGTGGTTGTTGATGTTTGCTCCGTATTAAATTACTGTTCATATCCTACCAGTAAAGAAAGATTTAACAGTTCTTCACTTGTAGCTCATGATGAAAATATTATCTCACCACTGATGAGATGTCCTGCAAGTTTGAATGAAGAGATGAAAGCCTTTGAAGCAAGTAAAAAATGTAATATAACAGTGTTTTATACACATAAAGCTACGGCAAGAATCATAAACGAATATCAATCTGGAATATCGAAATACAATTTTTATTTTGATCCAAATTTGATACAGGTATTGTTTTGTTTTGTATTGCACTAACGATAACTAGTAAGTTATGAACGTGTCACGAGCAGAGAGTAAAAAGATCCAACAACAATCCGGGTCATAATATATTGGACGTTTGTCATTTTACGCCTCAATCGTGTTTTACGCCCTTCCTTTAAGCGGGGGTAGGTGTTGACGAGAATGTCTTTACTCGAAAAACGTCCTTATACCCATGAACTCTGAATTTCAGGACATATTAAAGCTCCAATTGGTTAAATTATGAAGCAAATGAGGTCATGCCACACTGGACAATCGCAGTTACTTCAACCAAATCTTCAGTTATTAGTAAACTGAAAGATATTTCAATTATCCAGAGTATTTTCCCACCTTACCGTGTACGAACTACGTCGAAAATAATCCTGAAACAGGAAACAGACGTTGATAAGATAGTATATAAGAACAAATAAAAAATTCTTTAACTACAAGTTCAGTTATATTAGTAAAAGGTTTTTTGTTTTGGAATCAATGTACATACCATAGTGTTATTACAGCTATATTAAATAACATTCTAAATGCATATATAGGTTGCTTACAAAATTTGCTGTGCGGTTAAATTACATGGAATCGACTTGGTGTCTAGCATGCGAAGTATAATTTATATCAAGAAAAAACCTTTGAGAAAAACAATAGTAAGTAACAATACATGTATCCAAAACGAATATATATAAGCATCAAGGAAGAAGGCTAATTTATGGTGGTTTTTACTACCTTTTTGCATATATTTGTTTGTACGTCTTCCACCACTCTTACTTAAAAACAAAACAACCAATTCCAGCCCAAAGTTATTAATTCTTGGCTAGCGATACGTGCGCCAATTAATAATATTCTACGCACCCATTGGTAACCGTATATATTTTCTAGCGTGATTAAGTGTTCCAAATAAATATAACGAATACAACTGTAATGATTTTGAGAATCAATTCTAATCAAGGAATATAGACAAATATTTATCTCGGAATGAGACAAATTCATATAACTAAAAAAATTATTTCCTTATTTTATTATATAGATAGCTAGGTTTCATGCCTATATCTACATTGAAACTTAATTATTTTTTGTAGAGCACAATATATTGTATGTATATATAGTAGTAGTAACTTTGTTCAATGTTGGAACAGATTACATAGTTTACACACAATAATTATATCCGGCCACATTCGGAATGCAGCATAAACTAATGGATAAAAACCTTTACGGTCAAGAACAATATTTCCACTGACACTAGATACTATAAATTTTGATTAAACAAGATCTGCGTTGCGGGAAGAACTATTGAACTTGTCCCCGACAAAGAGTTAAGAGGGAGACCTGGAGGGTTTCCCCCACGAATATCATAATTTATAGGTTTGTGTTAAAAAAGATTATACATAGAGTCAGGGTTGAGCCTATGTAGAAATATATAGACTTCTATTACAATAAGACACGTATGTTTTGCATGTACCGAAATCACTTTACCCTCCTACTACAGTGAAATCCATAAGGACATACCTTAATGCTCTACACTGCGTGGAATTCATACTATTGGTTGCTGTTTAGGGAAAGAATATCCAAATTAGTGGGCAATAATTAAAAAAAGACATGATAAAGGTGCTTAGAAGTCTAGAAATGGTCTGAATCTCAGGAGAGCTTTAATCTTACGATGAGCCTTCATACACATATCTGAAACATATGGTTGAAAAGTCAATTTATCATCTAAAGTAATTTGACGATGAAAAGAATCACGAGAAGCTAGTCATGCTGTGAAACTAAAGAAGAACATAATATTTTGGTTTAACTATATATTCGACTACACATTCCAGTAGTCATCATCAGAGTAATTCCTAGTAATTTAACAGTCTTAGAGCTCCAAATAGTAGCATCATCAATAACAACATTTCTAGTGTTGTCACAACCAAGAAACATGACCTGAATCCTATCTGGAGTGACAACCATTTCATTCCATCGAAACCATTTATAACATTAGGAATGTCACTATTTAGTTGACTGACGACTTCTTCAATAGATTAATCGCAAGCGTATAATTGTTGTTATCAGTAAAGTTACAGATGTCTGATTCGAATTTGGAAAGCAACATATCGTTAATGAAAAAGTTAAAAAAGATTTGACCAAATATTGATCCTTGTGTTATTTATTTCAACACTGGTTTAATAGAATTATGATTAAAATTGGTATAACTTAAACAAAATTTGTGAACGGTGATTGGCTTAAAAATAAGCAACTTTTAATAACGCATCATTAATTATACGTATGAATGTTCTACTGGTTTATTAACTTGGGGGAATAATTAGCTCCATGCGACGCAGGTGAGATATTAATCTCGGCGTTATTTCTGTCGTGGTCTGTCGTAACGAAAAAATGTTCAGTTTCGGGTGAAAGCAATTTTTTGTGCGATCACAACAATGACCACTCTCTGGAATCAACGTAAAAAGCTAAATAACTGCTTCTACAATGCCGTAGATAATGCGTCACTGTAATAAGTATGTTGGAAATACTTTCTAATTAATAAATAAATAGCTTTTGTTTAGGAAATCATGTATAAAGCAGATATTGTTTTTGCTTAAATTTATCCGTTTTTTATAAATTTGGGGAAATAATCCAAATTTTGGGGTATGTGTACAATTTCACCGGTAAAAAAGACAAACTATTCTTCTTTCATATACCGCTTTTAAAAAAACGTTTAATAAGTCAAACGTTAGACAAAGGGTTCTGGTGGTATATGTAAAATTTTGAACTTTCAAGCGAAATGATTTTGTTTTGTACAATCACAAAAAAAGTAAAAATAAACTTGCTAGACATATTACTGTCATTGTCAGGCACATTTCAAATCGTCATATTTGAGGATATATGTAACTTAAGCTATGTAAAAATTTTAAGCTCTGTCTAACATAGAAGAAAGATGGTGGTAATTCTTGAAGCTTACAGAGCCAGTTTTGGCGATTTCACTCGCAAGGCACAGCGTATCCAGGAAATTTACAAGGGACAGACATGGCTGGGATATATATTTGGACTCTTTACTGCAGTCTTCATGTTCATGTTTTTTACACCTATTTGGTGCTCTTTTCTTTCCTATTAGTTTAGATTTAAAAATGAATTTGGCTTTTGTTAAACTGCTAAAATCACTTACTGATTGATTATATTGAAAGTAACCTTGTGCTCCAGTTACAAAATACTCAAATCTATTCAAGGATCATTTTATCAAGCACTGGAATGCAGTGTTCTTGCAATTCTTTGCACATATTGTGCACGTCAACCACAAAACCTGTTTCCATATGGAAAAGCGGAGATATGGACTTTGCGTGCTAGAACAGGGTGTAATGTTGTGTATAATAAGAGCCTTTATATGCAGCAGTTTCTTTCATTTGAAGATGCGCCGCAAAATATACAAATAGGTGGTCATGAAAGTAATGTTACCATATTTTTACAAATGATTATACCTTTTCGCTGATCTGAAGTAAAAGGTCTATTTACCTTTTGATCCTCATAGATGTAACCAAGATGGTTTATTCTATGCCAATGAAGCGTCAGTGCTGCTAGAGTTTAGACCACGTGTCCAAGTTCAAGATTAAATATATGAGATATATCGTAAACTGCCCTCTAAACGTTTTCAAATACAGTGTGTGAAAATTGAGATTAGAATTTCAGAAACATTAGAAATCATGCCTATTTATTTTGTATGTCAGAACAGCTTTAAAGAAGACTTGATTTTCTGGCACCTTGTGTCATTATACTATGGTCAGCTTTTCTCACTTGTTACTTTCTTATTTGTAAAAGCTAGTATAGGTTTATTTGAAATGCTACAACCACGACATTTTGTGTCCTCTAGCACTTATCCCCTTTCCTGAAGATCTCCAAGAAACGATCTAGTATAAACCTAGAAAAATGAAGAAATTCCATCGATTTTCTTGCACTGTGACGACACAATGCCGATATATGGATAAAAAAGTATGGAAAACTTGTCTGTACCTCTTGACCAATCGTGGACAAAAAGCACGAAGCAAAACACCTAACCAAAGTCTAAAGTAAATAGGAAGCAGTTTGATCCGCGCAAATAGTTTTACAACTTGTATATTTTTCGCTTTGTAAAAAACTAAACTTGTAATTTTGGCTTTGTCTCAATATATATGAGCACCAGTGTTGCTTCGTATTCCAACCACGTGTGGAACATTCAAGTTCACACCTGTTCTTGTTCGAATTAAAGAACTGGTTTTCTCCCAGTTAATTACTAAAAACGAGATATTTACGACACGTTTATATTAACAATATGTTAGCTCTATACTACACCAATGTTCATCTGTAAATTTTTATATAAAGATCTTCAATTCATATAAAATATGTATAAATATATATAGATATAGAGAACAATGTAAAGAATGCAAAATGATAACAATAAATAAAGGGAATATAATATCCAATTAAATATAAAAGTAATACTCAATTAAATTCAAACAGTGGAGGACTATCTTTTTTAATAACTAGACTCCCTTTTATCTCAAGTATGTAATTGCTAGCATCTGACGTCAGTGAAGAGAACTCGACATACGATGCAGGGTAAAATGTTGTCAGAAGTACCACTCTTTGGATGACTGACCAGTTAAGGGAGAGACCACTATATGTTCAGTTGTTAATTGTGTATGTTTCGGTCCCATCTTTATCACTACAAGTAGATGTTTCTTACAACAAAGGACAAACACCGCATTTCCTTCCAGCACACTTACCCGAGTTACTTTCTTTGTTATCAGTAGCTTAGCACGTACCAATATATCTGTTAGACCTTTCCCTTGACTAAAGCCAACCACAGGTATTTTCTGGAAGTCGTTAAGATGTTGTTCGTCTGGTGTCAAGAGAACATGGATATAGCTAATTATGTCCCTTATCCGAGCAAACGCAGGATGGTAAGTTATGTTCATAATAAGGACGTTCCCTATTCACCTAGGTTCCTTGTCTAAAAACTATTCGGTGAAAGTTTTCTTGCTTTCAGAACGTGTTCTCGAATCATCTTATAATTGTATCCTCGTTACACCTCTGGTCAAAAAAGGTTGTATTGAAACAGTTCCTGTTAAGGCGCAATGCCTGACTGTAAGGGATAGACCTTTTACAGTGAAAATGATGGCAGGAGGATGAATGGAGATGAATACTGATGAGTATCATATGGCTTAATATAAAAATCAGTGACAAGTTGATCGCCGTCATTAATTACCTAAACATCTAGAAATTTATTTCTTCCTTAGAATAATCTGCTGCAAACTTTATAGTGGGATGACATTTATTAAGTAGGTCTAGAAACAATTTTAAGTTATCTGTGTAAACACTGGTTTATTGTATTCAAACACGTTATTTTTAAGGACACAACTCAGCTAATTCGAGAAGACTTTCTGTTTAAATACGTAGTTTGATCTTCTCGAGTATCCAAAGCCTTCTAAAGTGCTGTCAGAGCACCATTATGAAGGATATTAGGATATTGTCACACAACATTAACTGTGCAAAGTATTGCCTCTTCTGGCAAAGGAGAAATGTCATTAGTATCTTTTATAAGTGACTTGACTCGTCTAGCCATTGGTCGGAGATGGAAGTCCAGAAATACAGATATATTTTCAGTATAAAATCCACAATTTGATATAAATGACCTACCTGGGGTCTCATGTAGTGTATTGTAAATTCTTAGAGATGATGTTTCTATTGTTAAGTAAGCAGATACGATATCTGCAGTTGTTGTTTGGGATAAAGGAGATTATTTAAAAGAGGCACAAAAACAATTTACGAGGAAATAAAAGGTGAAGCTATTGGTCCATAATCGACTACTTGAGTTGTCAGGTAGGCCAATTATATCAAATATTATATGTAAATCACCTAATTGGTTTTGTGCCTCTTTTAAATAATCCCCTTTATCCCAAACAACACATATAAAATATACCAAGTTTTTGAAATTCAATCTGAATTTGAAATTCCTTTTCAAGGAAAGTGGACAGAAAATGAAATGCAATTTTACGTGAAATAATTAATTAAAACTGTATTTAATTTCTATCCTTTACAGCTATCTTTCACTCATCCGGAACACACTGTTGGATATGAATTTAAATTTGATGATAATGTCTTCTATAATCTTTTATTATCAAGAACATGGTATCTTAATGTTATCGTACACAAAGATTGCAATTTACCATACATTTTGAAAATGAAGAAGAAATTCAATACCAAAAGGATACGTACACGAATATATTGTCCAAACATGTCAAATGCTACATCATTTGAATTGGAATACGTTGTTATGGATATCGTCAGAAATAAAATAAAATTAACGCTGATGCTTTTATCCTTCACAGATGTAGTACAGGTTTTAACAATTGCAAAGAAGTATGAAATATTAAGTAAATATATATGGATATTTCTGGAAATGTCTATAAATATATTCCATTTATTTCCAGAAATTCGATATATTTATTTGAACTCGCATACAAAACTTAATGTTTCTAATTCAGAATTGTTAACTGTAGCTAAGAAAATGAAAGACAACCTGGAAATTCACAGGTAAATGATTATTAAATAGTTTATTTTAACACTGCCTTCACCAATTTATGCAAACCTATCGAATTGAATCATTCGTTCACTGAACTGATGGTTTTTTGTCTATCTACTGGACGAGAAAGTAATTTTTGGTTTCGGAAACAGAAATGTTTTCTCTTCTGTAATCTACGTCACGGTAACAAATTCTGATCAATACATGGGAAGTATATACGGCGTGCAAATGTGGCAAACAACTTAACATGAAATCAACTTGGGTTGTAAATTTGCTCCCTTCCTTGATTATTTAGATAAATTTATTTTTTATAAAGATGGCATTATGAGGTGCTAAATATGCCGTTCGTGTTTAGCTACTAGGCTCTTTATGTGTATCAACGATATGGAACGCAATTTCATTATTTTAGCAGCTTTTCTAGTATATTATGTGAAATGTTGCATATAAAACGGCTCTAGAAAATTACAGCATGATGTTTTGGTCGACCAATTTAGACATAATTTCCTTCTCTAGTCTTTCAAAAGTTTCTGTATTTACGAGTCTGGTCATAACATATATTGGTATCAATTTCACAAATCTAGTAATCACCAAGTGATGCAAATGTTGCCCAACAAATAACAGAAATAAAAATTAAATTAATCTAGATTATTACAACACTGAAGACCTGCAGATTCCAGGTTGTTTTCTATAGAAGTCACACAAGTAGCTCAACACGGTTGGACAAGGAGGCAATACTCGCTATCTCAGGGATTAGTTCTTAGGAAGGACCATGTGTGAAGGATTTTCCCATGTTTTTATAAAGTATACTGGTACTTGGGACCGTACCTGGTTACCATTCAACATCTGTCGAATTCGCCTATATGAATAAACAAAACTGAAGCGGCTATTATGGGAATTGGGTCTATAAAGTGAGACATTTGATAATTAGTTTAACTAATGTGGGAGTCAATAAATAGTGAAATTATTACTCTTTTGCCAAGAAACCAGGTTTAAGCTAATTAATTACCTTTGCAAGAATGTGAAAAATATAGATTAATTACTACTAGGCAAGGTACCATACCACTAGAATTTATTATCCCATTTCTTTCCTTTCTTTCGTACTAGCGGCGAACAAATACACAAGTGGTTCGTATCCAATATATCCGATATATTTACTTCCAATTATGGATTTAAGCATAGGAATGAAAGATCAGCCTGGGAAATTCACCAAC
Source organism: Bythotiara depressa (assembly GCA_027564595.1). Taxonomy (NCBI): domain Eukaryota; kingdom Metazoa; phylum Cnidaria; class Hydrozoa; order Anthoathecata; family Bythotiaridae; genus Bythotiara; species Bythotiara depressa. The sequence goes on from JANTOQ010659786.1 coordinate 11,338, forward strand.
AGCCCTATGCTGCAAGGCCTTTCTTGAAAATAGTATGCGTCGCCTACGCTCCTTATCTCCAAGAAATGCTATCCTCTCCAGAAGGTAATTCCTGTGAGTACTCGTTACCATGCAGTTTTCCAAATGTTACGAATGAAACAACAACATGGCGAAATTCTTGCTGTACTGGTTTTGTCATTAGCATACTCATGTCAATTATGCATCATATTAATGTAGATGTAGAACTCTATTTGGTTGAAGATGGAAATTTTGGAAGTATGTCAAATGGATCTTGGAATGGAATGGTGAAAGATGTTTATATCGGGAAAGCTGACATAGCACTACAATATCTGACTGCATCAGAAGCTAGATCACGTGTCGTAGATTTTACTTATCCTATTATCTTTTCTAGCATGGGAATTGTTCGAAGGAAAGAAAGGGATGTACTTGCTTTCTTGAACTGGAAGTTTTTAGATTCGTTAAAAGCTGATTTACTGATAGCTCTTGTAATATCTTTCGTCTCGCTTTTCATAACTTTATTCGTATACGAAAATATACCATTCCGCATCTTGAAAAACAGACGTTATCCTTCTAGAGAGACTTTCTCCTATCTATCGGGTTTAGTTTTTCAAAGAGATTTAGGAGGAAAAACTCCTAGACATTGGTCAGCTCGCATTGTTGCCATATGCTATGCAACTGCTACTACAATCATTATGACAACATACACAGCAAATTTAACGGCAACCAACATTATTTATGATGACAATAATAACTTCAAAGGACTTCATGATGAAAAGGTAAGTAAGTGTCTTAGCTTTGTATATTTTATTTCACCTCAATGCAAACAAGAATCGTTGTGCGCTTGAAGATCGATGAGTCCCTGACTCCCTAGTCTTATGCAGACGTGAAGAATCATATTTCTGAGTTTAGCACCAAAAGCAGATAACTTCATAATTTATATGCGAGGGTAGAGTGCATACTTGGAGAAGAAGCACTCAAAATTACTTCCCAGTTAAATTTTTCCCGATGCTAAATTAGAGATACATATGAAAGGTGTAGGTGGAAAAACGAGAACTATGCTTGGATGTTGCATCATATAATGTCGTTTTGATGAACAAATCATATATTTGTTTATTAAAGTATTCGTTGTTTGGGGTTTTCGGTTGGCCATATTTCAAGAGTATATAGAATTTGCTGGAGTTGATTCTATTTCTGAATTATAGTCTTTAGTTTACAGTGTTCGTACCGTACACCTAGTGGGAACATCACTGTCACACGTCGTTGCAATAAAATTATAACAACGTCAGTAACATTTCTTCAAAGGTGTCATGATGTCGTTTAATGAACCCACTAGGCATGATGTACCCACTGGACACTGTGGTATCATCTTCATATTGAATTGCAGTGAATGTAAAAGGATCTCGTATATTATTTAAATAAAGATGAAAATATTGGATGAATAAATTGTTATGAAGGTTGCAGCAATGGTTGACTATGTGACGTATACGACCAAAGACCACTTCATTTAAACATCATCACCAAGTGTCCGCTGTAACCCTTTAATCCACGAGCATACATCCTGGTTATATTAAACGCCCATTGGAAAACTTTATAATTTTATGACGATACAGGGGGTCTTATCAGCATTTACCAAATTTATTTTACATTACATTTCCAATAATTAACCTGGGCAAAGTGAAATAACAAAGAAATTACCAATGATTTGATTTCTTTCCAGGGACACTGTGAATTAAAGTATAAATAATTAAATCTTAATTTCCATATTATTTGCTTCAGTGTTTGGGGAGAAAATTTCCAAGAAATGTTCGCATGTGTGATATGTTTTTTCTGTCATAGATAAGATTAACAAAGTAACTCAAATTGAGCGCAGACGGTTTCATTATCCGATCACGATATACACGAAAATATTTTTTAGTGTTGATTATTTTGCCTTTAATACCAAATATTTCTGTACTGCAAATGTCTTCGGGTTTTGTGATAGTCGAGAGGGTGATATAGTTTTGTACAAGGACTCAAGGTAAATGTGTTGACCTTATTTTGGACTTACCTTAGAGAAATCACTCACATAATCCTCCTTTGTATTCTTGTAAGGTTTCCTATGTGATAGTCGGTGGTTATGGTAAGGGAAAAGGAATTTTGGAAAAAGTGCCCTTTTTCATAAAGGTTTCTTATTCATATAATAACTAACAAGAAAAATATTGGAAACCTGTTATCGTTCATTTTCGCTCTGCTTATTAGGGGACAACAAAGATGTGATGGCTTACCTTGGGTGACATACCCTTTCAATTGTAAACCTACCGATTGTGAGCCACCACAAAATGCTCTATTTTCGTCGTTCCAAGTGCAAAGATTATTTGAAAAATGTGTTGAATTTGTATCCTGCATTATTAAAACATAAAATTAGTAGTATTTTTAGTATAAATTAGTATGAATTATAATGTTTCAAAGTTTTAGGAATTTCCCCAAATCTAGGTCCTGCAAGTCATTCGGATACTATTATTAGCATGTTAGTATATTAGTATGTATATCATGCACGGTCGTAGCCATTAGGTTGTTTGCCGATTATGTAATTCTGACGTAACGCTTGGGCTAAGGAAACGGAAAAGAGCCTGCCAGTCGACAAATGTGGAGACAAAGAGTAACAAAGAAACCAAATATCGTGTGTTCCCTAAAAATCTAACGATCAATAAAGCATATTTAACTTCAGTTCTCATATAAATCATTTTAACAATTAATAAACAATGGGATATATTTTAAGATAATTTACATTATCTTATTACTTGCTATTACATGCGTATTATTTACATTATCTTATTACTTGCTATTACATGCGTATTATTTTTGTAAGGACATTTACATAGAAAGTCCCTTTTCTACAAATGTGACCTAGCTGATTGTGAGTTTCAGAAAGATGTACTTCTTGAAACATTTCCTTTAAGATAATTGTTCCTCCATTGGTTTGTCATAAACCTGTTCAGAACATGTGCAAATTGTAATTTGGCACGGGAAGAAGTCATAACACAGGAATGTAAAAAAACATTCCTATTAATTTCATTCTTCAGTGCACTGGATATGAAACTAATCAACACTGATTTCTTGATTGTTTTGCATTTACCAGAAGGAGGATCATGTAAAATAGTAGGGGAAATGGAATTGCAAAAACATCCCCTGGTTTTTCATAAAATTATAAAAGTTTAGAATACGGGATTTACACAAAGTAGTGTGCATAGCCAAGCATTAAAACATTAAATTGTAATTTGTTTCTGATAGTGGTGGCAAAGATATATTTGTTTTCGTTTAGATCAAACACCCAACACACGCATTCAAGTACACTGTACTCAAAGACTCTCATTACGACCTGTACTTCAAATTATTGTACCCTAGTATATATCCATTTATTTCAGAACATTTTGTAACGAACGAACTCACAGGACTGAGACAAATACTTAATGGGTAAGTGAAAATATTTGTTTTGAATCTTGAAGAAGTATTTAAACGGCAACAAATGTTTAAAATTCACTATTGTTTTAGTCTAAACTTAAAGTGCTTTAAAACTGCTGCTCAGTGTTTTTATTTGGGGTAAAAAGGATGAGCGGTTAAAAGTTATGAGTTATAAAAGTTTTGACTTCAATAAGCGAGGGGCCAATCTTGGGTAAACGAGATTTGGATCAGTCGAAACTCTAATGATGTCATAAAGGCTCTTTCCCTAGAAGGTAATCAAAAGAATGGAAGAAAACACATAAATTATTAAGGTAATGTAAATGATACTTACCACTCTGAAATGTCTTGTTCAGGTACACTTAATAATGTAGGTTACAATACAAATCGCATACATGCATGGATTGCTAGTACGCCCTTATTGTTTTCACTGTTGTTCTTAATAATTTACAAATGCGTAATCATTTCGCCTTAAAATTTTGCACGAAGTATTAGGAGCCCATAAGCACTAACATGTACTATGTTAAAAATATTTGAACCATTAACTTTCATGTTATTCACATTTTTAGGAAAAGCAATAGGAGCCTGGAACTAGTGATCATTGTAGTCGTGTGATTTGCAAAAAATCTCATCATGTGTATTCCAAGAAGGACATACATAGTGCAAAGTTTCACTAACATTGCTTCAAAGGCTTTCATATTATCTTTCGTTCCTTTTTTACCTTATATGGAAAGAGCCATTACGAGATCACCGGAGCTCCATCATTAACTAGTCTTGTTTACCCAAGACTGGTTCCTCTCTTATTCATGCCTGCATTCATAACGTTTGAACGACTCATCCTTTTTACACCAAATAAAAAACACTGAGCAGCATTGTTAGAGCACTTCAGCTTAGACTAAGAAAATAACAAGCGAATTCTTAGTTTCCTTTTAACTCTTTAGTAGCTGTTATAAAACTAGTTCTTGTTTCTTTGCTATTTTGGCTTTCGTCGGGAGGTCTAGGAATATATATGTGAAAAGAAAGTTTACAAAATGTTTTACCCTAAATTTAGAAAGGTTTCCAATGACAGGTTTATAATTTCCAGGGGTTTTATCTAGGCATTAAATGTTAACATGTACAACTGCTGAAATCAAAATCTGCTTCTTACGAAACTAAGGAGAATAAAAAATGGAGTCACATCATGTATGTTGTTTTGTTTTTACATAGATCTGAAACAACGTTACAACAATGTTCTGAAATTATCTGTCTTTCCTTTGAGCGCATTCAGAACGTTACAAACTCCCACATCACAGTACTTCACCGAATGAACACTTGGTTACTGGAATCGCTTAGGAGCAGGGACAGTATAAAAACATGACATTTGTTTCATGTCCATCAATTTAACTCCTAAGCTGTGATTTTAACTCCAGACGGAAATACGTTTCCCCGAATGGTTTTCTAAGGTTTTCAACATACTGTAACAAAACATTTGACTCTACCATGGTTGTCAAATTCTAACAAGGCTAAATTATTAACTATTTCTTCCGATCTGATTTTTTAGAACACTGGACGGGCTTATAAGTGATTACTTCACGTTACGTTATATACTATCATTGCCAGAATTCTGCTCGAAACTGGTTTTGTACGAAGAAAAATCGGCAGAAAATTTAGGTGCTTTCGCCTTACCTAAGAACTCACCTTGGAAAGAAAAGCTTTCACAGTCTATAATAAGGATGCATGATGACATGTCATTGGAGATTTTGAAGAATAAATGGTTTCATCCACATTCCTGTTTAATGAACCAACGATATGGTGAACGTTTTACTTGGAAGTATTTTGCAGGTTTTATAGTTATTATTGGTGTTATTGTTGGGTTTTGTATTTTGGTACTTTTATGTGAGAATGTCTATGTATATTGCAAATACAGGAGGAAAGGGCAATATGATTTGCGAAATATCAAACATAGAGAAATGGTTATGGGTCCTACGCAATTTGATGAAAACAACGAAACTTACATGTAAACGTCTGAAAAATATTTGACTGCACAAATATATATATACTAAGAAGTGTTTAATTTAGCGAGTAATAATGTTTATTTATAATGAACTGTACAAACGTCGTGGTGAAAGTTTTACATTGAAGTATTTTGGAGGTTTTATAGTTATTATTGATGTTATTGTTGGGGTTTGTATTTTGGTACTTTTATGTGAGAATATCTATGTATATTGCAAATACAGCAGGAAAGGACAATTTGATTTGCGAAATAATGTCTACACATAATGAGACTAAACAATATAAAATACAGATGCTGTTTTGCGTACCAACACAATGGAGAATGGTTATGGATCCTACGCAATTTGATGAGATCGATTAAACTTACAAATAACGTTCTGCTTCATAAATAGATAAATGTTAGCAAGTACTGTTTGAGTTAGTGTGTAACATACTTGTTATTTGTAGTAATTAACTGTATACGTGCCTTCAAATCTAGACGGTTGGTTAGGATCCAAGAAAGACAGGGGCGAAAGTAGGAATTTCTTTACCCTAGTCAAATAATTAGCCGAAGGACAACATTTAGCATCGAAGGTGCGTTTTTTTCAGCTGGGGTCTGGGGCGGAGCCCCGAAATTTGTTTGCATTTAGGCCTTATTTAAACGTCTAAATCAAGCTCAATTAGTTCTTACACTCTTAATCTAAAAGAAAAAACTTTTATAAAAGGGAAGATATAACAATTTATTTTATTATTAAAAAATAATAGAACACAAAATAATAAACTTTTAAACTATTAAAGGCAATTTGCAAAAAAATTAAATTAAATTTAGAAAATCCAAGCAACTGCATTATTTAAAATAATCCAAACTAACATGAAAGTAATGCAAACATTTGTGATGTCAAAATAAAAAGAATTTGAGGCCCTCATACAACCAGCCATTTTAAATTAATTACAAAATGTGTAAACAAAAAATGACATTTAATATAATATATTGTACCTTTTGTTGTACAAAGCAGTCACATTATATGGCTGCCAGCTCCATGACAGAATTGCATCACTAAATGTCAACCATGATTGATGTAGGTACCAGCAAAGACAATTTCTTTCTTGAAGTATGAAAATGTTATTGATATCTGTTATTATTATCTAAAATTAGAAAAACACATTGAGAGACTGTTTCGCCCTATCAGGGCTCATCAGCATGTCTAGGACTAGATGCTACCAAAGTAATTATAGTACCATCCAGTCCAGGCATGGACAGTCAGACCTCTGGTTATTAAAGATAAAAATAAAGTAAGCAAAACAGAAAATATATTTACTAGTAGCTGTTATTGTTTTACATTTAACGTCCACTTCCAAGCATACAGTTATGTAAGACAATGGGACATTTCCTCAAGTGGGAAAATAATGAGACATGGCTAGAAATAAAGACTTGTATGCTCTTCCTAGCATCCTCCACTGAGTAAGCGGATCTAGCATAAGTCACTTCTGTATTTGTTATTGTGGCACTACCTACTAAACTGAATGCCAACCAAAGCTAAAGAGCTACAAGACTTGATTTCATAGTTTTCCATCTCCTAGATAGATTGCCTTATATGGCTAAGAGCTCTATCTACACAACACAAACAACTAACAATATAGACTTCACAGTCATTCTATTTTGTAAACACAATACGTAAACATAATTGTGAATAATATCAAATGAAAATCTGGAAACTGAAAAGATACACGTAGCTTTTACCATTGGTTTAAAGATTTATAAACAGGTCTGACTGCCAACCTACTAAGAAGAAAAAATTGGCTTCCAAAACTAATGTAACACTCCCAATGTTTGCAAGTAAATTTGGCACAAACATTTAATTTTAGAGCATCAAAAATATGGAATAACTTGCTAATACCTGTGACACATGAAAGAGGTTGTTAAACTTCAAATTTCATATTTCAGAAGATTTTCGTCCTATTTTATTAACTTGTATTGTGGTTGTAAACTTCATAATATTTTGTATTACTTGTTTTTACAAAGGCAAAACGTTCTGGTCGTGGACATTTTTCAGACTTCACATACCTTGCAACAAGGGAGAACTGCTGTTTTTCAACAAGTTCTTTTAGAGGGTCAAACCTCTATTTTATCTTACCAATCCGTCTCTTCAAGGACTAGTTTTATCATCACAGCTTACTAAGTTGATGAAGAGGAACTGCCAGTTTGGGTCTACAGTGATGGAGCTGAGTTACAAGGCCACAAACATATTAATGTTTCATATTGTCATCTTTATCATATTGTCATCTTTATGCAGATGATACAATTATTATACAGACTCACAAACATGTGGATACCTTAATTTCAAATCTAGAATTAGAAATGACAAATGTTGACAGATGGCTTAAACAAAACAAAATGATCATCAACACAAAAAAGACTGAGTGTATTTTCTTTGGTGAAAAAATAAACTAAAAGCTCTTGACAATAAAACTGTCAGGTACATACATGGGTATTCCTCTTGAGCATAAGGATAAAGTAAAATATATAGGAGTTATTTCTGATGAGAATCTGCAATGGCA
>JANTOQ010659787.1:0-10283 GCA_027564595.1 Bythotiara depressa
TACAGTAAATGTGGTACTAATTAGGGTACTCTGCTACCTTAAAGAGAAAAAACTCTGTTTTTAAAACTGGAGATTTTCCGTGTGTGTATCCATTCTTAAAAGTGCGTTAAGTGCACGCTGTACTGAAAATCATGTTAGCCCCAACTTGCAAACATTCTTATTCTTAATTACACGCAGGATTCAACTATGATATTGTAAGGATGTTGACCACTCAGCAGAGAGTGAAGAGGATTCAGAAACGTGATACAATGTATGGCGGGTAATTGAAATATTGTTGCCTTTCAGTTTTAGATATTTCATGCTTCTGAAGTAAAATCCATGTCGAAACGAAGTTTGAAAATAAGAAAGTATAAAAATAATTCGTGTTGAACGTCATACTGCAATAACTCGTTAATCGTCATGCCAAATGGGAACCTCAAACTACAACCCTAAGCAAAATATTTAACATTTCTCAATAAATTTGGAATCTTTTATCAAAATATTATGGCCAATAATTTAGACTGATGCCATAATATCCACTCGCGCTAAACATCCTGTTAGAAAATAAAAATATATTACTATATACAAATAATAACAACTTAGTTGCACTACTTGCGAGTTCTCTACATCAACCTCCCCACATTCGGCTGCGGAGTCAGCAAAAGTGTATGATCTTCGTGGTATTAACCATCAGCTGATAATAGGTTGATTTACGGGAGAGATCAATGCACTAGTATCTATCTGCCGGTGCTGATCAGATATCATTTATTTTCAACGCCAGTCATTTTCTTCCAGGACACCAAGAAACGTGTTCTCATTCTTTGCCTTTCTTTTAAAATAACTTTTACTCAATCATTGCATCTACATCTGTAATGTGTGCACGCATCAAACAAGTATCAATGTACGCAAGCTTCTTCCTTTAAGTTGTTAACGCATTTGTAACGCACCGACAACTTCCCGACCTCACTACCACAGTGACCACCCAGGGTAGATTGAGATACTGTTATATTGCAAGTATTATGACCATTGCATATAGCCACAAGGACGGCTTTTGTTGCGACCGGACAGCAGTTAGAAATTAAAGAATGACGGATTTTCCTAATTGAGATGGCTTTTCCCTTGTTACACTCAAGGCTAATTGTTTCGTTTGCCATGCCAGAAACCCAACCTGGAAAAGAAAAACAATTACTATATTTACTTTCTTCTACTTTCACGATATAAATTAAATGTGAACTTTGACCCGATCTCTTTTCGTTTTCATTTGAAATCTAGAATTTGTCGCGTTCCTTTCTCAATCAAAACACTCACGATTAATAACCACGATTGTTTTGATTCATATCATAAATGGGAAAAGTTTTTGTGTTAGTTGGTTAGTTATCTTCTTAAACTACTCCGAAGCAACATCAGAGAGGAGAGTTCAGTATATGACTTTTATTATTTGCTTTGTTTTTCTCCATTGTTATACTTTTCAACATTTGATGTAAATTTCATGTAATCAAAACAAACCACATCTGGAGGTGTTTGTTTTTATTGGTAATCAAAATTTCACGCGAAAGGAACATGTTTGATGGCAATCAAGCCTCGTTTTGACAAAATCATGATTACTAAATGGTCAAAAGGAACGATCTGATAGTTTCTGTCGATAACTCGAAATCCCCTTTAAATTCGCTTTACACAAGCACTTCTAATAATAATCAAATAATTTGAATAACACGAACTGTTTAATGCCTGAAATATGTTTGGTCCATGGAGGTATTTCCAGTTGGGACATGAATTCAAAGAATTTGTCTTCTTTCCTATACACCGATTTTAAATAGCTATATTTGTATGTTTTATATTCCAAAGAATATATTCGAATACAACAAAGACATATATTGAAATAACAATTTGAACATAATCCTAAAATTAAGCGCGCTTCATGCTCTAATTCTTTTGCATTTAGGGAAAGCTTATCTCGAACATTTGTCATCACATTGTTTGATCTGTATGAATGAATGTAAGTAAATTAAAACTGGAATGGAATACAAATGTAAACAGTAATATAATAATTAGAAACGAAAAACTTTAACGCTGTGTGGAGGAGAACCTTCGATGTCATGTTATGCTAGAAATATATCCCTGCGTGTATATTATATAAGGGAAATCGGCCTGTCGTGGTGAAGAAAGCCAATACGAATAAGTCAAATTTAACTACGATCATCGTGGTACTGACCGGCAATCTTTAGATATCTGATCTGTAGTTTATTTCTTCAGATTTTAATTGTACATGAAACTGTTGGTATAAAAAAACACGGTCGCGTCTTATGACAATTTTGCAGTGAGTTTTGTATCGATATTTATTAAAATATGAGGTGCTTATTCTAGTTATACAAAACTAGTTATGCATCCTAAATAAATGTAACAGCATCCGGAAAGAAGAATGACACATTGTACATATAGTATGAGAATGTAAACTGTTATAAAGAGATAATGATGTAAGCGTTTTGTTATCCCTGTTTTCCTTTGTCGTTTATTTAAAATGACCGCTGACCTGTTGACAGGAACGAGTTTTGACGGAAGATTGATTTATTAATTGATAGTATTGCGCAACCTCTGACTTGGCGCATTTTACCTTTTAAGGTTATGGCGTTGGGACTGGCACCAGCGCTCCCATAAGAGATACATAATTAATTCGAAGTGATTTCTTTCTATTGTTTTATTCGAGCAGCGAAAAAGGTAGGAATTATTTCTACTTTTTTTTTAAAGCGAATTGAAAATATTACTTTATAAAATATTACAAGGCGCATAAAGCAGTAGTTTTTACTGAAGTGTTTTTATCCTGTATGCAAATATTCAAGATAAATTAAATAACTAAATAAACAATAAATAAATCCAAACACTGTGCGTGCTACATTTTATTGTTCATATCTTTTATTTGTTGAATATCTCTCATAATAACTCAGATGTTTGGAAATAAAACAATAATAGTTCTTTAAACAAGCGCCGATAGATAAACAATGTCTATTTCATATATTTTCTTGATTCACTAGCTTGACCTTAAACAGGATTCATTAAAAAGTGTCGTATGACGTCATATTGCCAAGAGAATCTGTATCAAGTTGACAAACATGTTGACTAAGATTTGACTGGTTCGATAAACCTGTGGTGCTTAAAAGCGCGGTAGATTTCAGTTGGCCAAAAAGTATCATTGAAAAAGCGCTGTTTTATTAAACGATTTTGCGACTACCTGAAACCATGAACGTATACGTACATGCTGAAACCGTTTAAAAGCTTTCTCAATAACAAACATTTGACACAGTCATTTTCGCACAGGGAGCACAATGTTCCTCCTGACATAATTCCTTGTTGTTTTCTTTTATTCTCTTATATTGTTCCGTTTGTCTCACATTTTCTACATGCGTGTTTTTCATTAATCATTGTCCAGTTTGACACATCTACCCCCTGATAATTACATTTTCATAATTTAATAGCACCTTACAGTTTGAAAACTAGGGGGTTACATTGCTTAGTCGTTCTTAAGTTAAGAAGTTAAGTGGAGCGGTCTATATGATCTTAGTTATCTGAAAACGCACTGTTGTTTTCTAGCAACCGTTGTTAAAATAGGGACTTAAGTTACTTCCAGAAGTCACGCTAAGTTATAAACGACAGAACAGGAATCAACTTACCTTTCATGGAAATTAAAACATCACAGCTAATTTAAATAAAAACCGCACACTGTAACGTGTTACATTCTTTTCTAGACATGTACAACTGTGTTTAGAATTTTTAGCAACCCTTTATTTCTATTTACCTGATTTTAACGTTGGTGTTCTGTGCTTACTATATTTCCGTTTTATTTTACTCCGTTGTGTGAACAGGAATTGTCTGTAATGCAAATACTTTTTCTCTTGGGAAATCATAACATCAAACAAAAAGAAAAATTAGCTGTGTAACACCTTTGGCGTGAGAAATATTTATTCCATTTTAGTATTGTGAAAAAAGGTTGAATATTTCGGCCTAATGTCTAAAATCAAGAGTAGAAAGTTTTTTAGTGTTTTTCGACGCTGAGCTGCTTGTCTTGTCTACCCAAGGTCTACTACAAACGAGAGTCAACACGTTTTGGGGGAGTTTTTGGTGGGTGGGTATTCAGCAGTCCTAGTCCTGTACATGTATAAATCGCCGAGCACAGACATTACTTCCTGTCCTTATTATGCGCAAAACACAAAACCAGTCAGTAACAGTGAGTACACTCCCAACTTATCTCTAGGAAACGGATACTTGGAGGGATTATTTTGATATAAATAAATAAATAAATAAATATGTTTTTAAATCGTACCTTTATGTTTCCTTGCTGCTTTATTTTTGTTCTTTTTCTCTTTATTCTTCTTCACATTTTCACTTTTCTTTCCATTATCATCATCATCATCATCACCATCTTCTCCATCTTCCTTTTCGTTCTCAACTTGTGCTCCAAGGCATATTTGAGGTCCATTTTTTTCAGGATACTTATTACAATCAAATCGCCACTCAAATCCAAAATTTTCCATGACCGGTTTGCAACCCCGCATAGATGCCATGCACAATTCTCTACACGGCAACACATGACTGGGGAGTTCAGTTGAACATATTGGAAGATAGAGCGAACACAGAAATATTGGCAAATATTTTGAACAGCTGATTTTTACCAGTGGATTATAGTGATTTAACTCCATTAAGGCAGCCTCTTGTGTCCGGTGACCCAAATGATTGGGGAAAGAGGTTGAATTATAACCTTCGTGAACATGTTTCAAGCACATAGATGAACGCACCTTTTCACATTTTTTATCCTTTATGAGTTGATCCCTTAAAAATCTTGAAGATGTAACATATTGTGTGTATATGATAAGGAATAACCCAAGCAGCTTCATTCTGTTAAATATTCTTTCACTTCAATTCTGTCAAGTAGTTCTTATAAACGTCGATGTTTCCTTCTGCTGTGGTTTTGTGAATCTATAAAAATAAGAAACAGGAAAATGTGAAACGTGCCACGTTAAAACGTTTTAATGTTTGTTGACTTACTTATTTACTGTCAGTGACTAAGTATTTGTAATCAAGACTAAACAAACACAATCATAAAATTAAGTAAAATGAAAAATAAGTAAGAAAGAAATATTATACAAACTAGTAACTTTTTTCTTTGGTTTGTTTAAGTACTACATCCGTTTGAACTTTTGTAAGTAACAGATTAATTTTAATCGCAAACTTTTAAAAGATTATTTGGCGACCTACGTAATCCCTCTTCTTTCACCCTCCTTTTAAATTCAGCGACAATCATGAGGGAGTCAACGAACATTGACCGTAATTTTAGATGCAAGCAACACGATCATCTTACTCTCCTTCGCGGATGAAAATATGTGCACCATATTCCGGATAAGAAGTTCTAAAAAATTAGTAATATCTTTGCGAAGGAGAGTGTGCTCATCTGGTCTTCTCATTTCAAACTGTACCGCTTTTCGCTGATGCAAGGCTTACGTGCAAATATTTTCCATAAATACTCCTTTATGAATGACAAGTTTTAATACCTAATTCAACATCGACCGCGTCCAACGGTTAGCAATAACTGGACTTAGTACGGCTTGAGTATTGGGCTGGTACGTGTGCAGCTGACGTTTTTCGCAAATTTTCGTACACTTACATCTGTTCTCCTTTATTTGAAATTTAGTAAATAATTTCTTTTTATTCATTTGGACATTTGTAAATGATTTATTGCCCCAAACCAAGTTTGACAATACCTTTTATAATTGCATCGTGTACAGAATAAATGACTTATAAGTATTTGCTCGTTACGTAATTATTCCGTTACTTCATGAACGTTCTTTCTCGTAGAGGCTCTTTCGGAGTAATATCAGGAGTGTATTAGTCTTGAAGCGCACAGCAGATCTTATAAGTAGCTATTACAGGCAACTCGAATACGAAAACTAGGAACGAATTACTAATGCTTTCATTTATATAAAATACATGAAACAAGTTACAGCCAGCACTTTTAATTCTCACACCAGACGAGCAATGGAATGCTCTCACATAAAAATTATGCAATTATCTACCGATGCCATCAAAACCAAAATAGACACTTCCCAAATTCCAGTAAAACTTTCCGTGGTTTTTATGAAAATTGGATTTCAGATTCGTGTTTCTCGTCTACAAATATACCGGTGTGGAAAATCTCGGATCCCTACGGTAAATAGAAAGGTTGTTTTGGCTACGCCACCTCCACGTTCAAAGACTACTTATATTCGAACGTGTCGTGTTTCGCCTCGTTCTGATGCAAAACCTTATTTGTGATATAGCTATGAAAGGTTATGAACTTACTGTATGATTCTGAATATTTAGCTTAGATATATTTTGGGAGGAGGAATCTGAACTTAAACAAGTTTTTTCGCAAAAAATAGAGAAAACGTTCTTATGGCGTAATTTCTCCCGGTTATGACGTCAATTTGGGAAGTGCCTATTACTCACGCAAGTTCAAAAGCGTCTGTAGTTGAAGTCGATTTTTTAAATACCTCTCTTCGTAATGGATTATTTTGATTTTTAATCAGGTGTTATTTTGATGGAGAATTATTTGATCACATGTTTTTTATGTTTCTTTAATCTTGTTTCTCAATATAAGTTTGACGGAACAGTTGAAAGAAAACTTAAAATGCTCAATATTAGGGAGGGATCCATGTTACTACTACTAGATATTGAAAAAAATGTGTTTAAAGGTTTCCGTGTTGAGGCTAAAGAGACAGAAACATTTAGACGGCAGTAATGACAATGCGCCATTTTGAATTTCTTTTTACGTCATATTGTGTATCTTAGGCAGTACTAGTCATGTTCCCAGGTAGACAAATATATTGTGATAATGCAGGATTCAGAATTTAGAATTTAGTAATAAGTACAGCTGCAGCAAATAGAACAGAATCGTTGATTTTTCCGAAAAGGTGAATGCTGATCCAATACCTAACTACGACTAGTTGAAAAGTTTCTACATTTAGTAAAAATATTATTTTTAACACGGAATATTTACAGTCAAAAGTCTATAAACTTGTTTAAGATCCGTCTCGTTTTCATGGAAAACGTGAATTTATAAACTGGTCGTGTGACATTGAAATATCCAGGATGTTTACTGTTTTTGTCGAAAAATGCAAATTAAAAAAAATCATTTTCACTAACTATTAGGAAGATTTATTTTCCCGACGTCATAATGTCGGAAAGTCTAGCCTCACGTACACATATTTATTGAACACTAAAATCCTTCCTAAATCACAATTTCGATGATAGTTATAAATTAATGTACAAATTACGAAAATCAATGTACAAAAATGTCAAATACGCACAACACTGATTACAAAGCGCGCATGCTTGGAAAAAGGCATTTTAGCTTTATAAATTTAGGTATGTCACTATTTAGAATTGTCACTATTTAGAATTGTCACCAATACCATGCTTTCTCTTTATCAGCTTTGGTAGCGACTTAAAAATACAACCAAGTCTAACAGTTTAACACACTAAGCCTCTGTAATATGGCACTCTCCCTCAAACGTTCTGAGAAGATAGTTTGTTTAAAGGAGACAAATTGTCATCCAAAAACACTTACCTTTTTAAGGTGCTTTCTTGATCAAAACTTAATCCGTTTGTGAAGTTGATCAGACTTTAATAGTAAGCAAAATCCAACAAAAAACCTTTGGATATACTATTACAAATACAGCAGGGATGAACTTCAAAACAATCAACGCTGTAAATATTGTAACAAAGAAAATAAACTCTTTTCCTCAAATTCTTTTGAAAACATATCTACGAAAACAGTTTACCGGAAAGAACCTCTGCGGAAGAGATCTGAAGCGACAATATCACAAACACTCGTCATTTCATAGACTCCACCTTTTGATGGATGTTTCACTCAGACGAAGATTTATCTCCCCGCTGGGTAAAGAACTCGTATCTACGCCTGACAACTTAAGTGCCACATTAATGAGACAGAATATCGTCATCTAATTATGCGAGTTAATTATGTGAATTTTATTACTAACAGTAACGGATAAATATTTACGTTTGCAGTTACAAAAAGTGCCGATGTTTTTAGATTCCTGTTCTTTCCACGTATTTCCGTAGTAATCCAGCTGATACCGCTTCATTCGGAAAAGACCGGCAAAAGTTTTGAGCTTGTTAATTAACAGTGACGGAAAAGTAAAGATCATATCATTTAACTTTGATAATAACAGTACAACGATGAAAATATGTTCTGATAAAAGGCGAAAGATCCGTTCTTGTATTGATCATATATTATTAATTCCGGTCCTACACCACAGTAACAAAGATGAAAGAATCTTCTATTAAAGTTAACCTTTCCATAGAATGAACCCATAATTTCCACTTGCTACTTTTATCGCGATTGTTCCGCAGTTCTTTGTTCCTTGCATAACATCGATCGCGCGACTTGAAAAGTAGATTGAACAAATCCTACTTTTTTGAACACTTATTTTTGCTTAGCCGATCGCGAGAAAATAACGTCGCGCGACAAATTGCGCACGATAAAACTGGCAAGTGGAAATCAAGCTTTACGCACGTCGCAATCATGTATTGTGAGACTGTTGTTTCAAGCTCACCTCCTTTATCAACAATGTTGTTTTGGGTTTTTACTCCGACTTCACAAAAAATGGTTTTGAGAGACGAGGGCGATTGGGATGGTAGGGTTGATAATGTAAAATTTTCATGCTGTCCATGATTGTCTTTGATTGCAGCCTCTTTTGTCTAGCGGTTTCCTGTTTTTTCCTGGTTTCCCAATTCACTGTAACACTCCGTTTATTCAGTCTTTTTTTCAGTTTTTTATATACATGGCTAGAGCGAGAAGAAGAATCTGCATGACTTATCATTATTTTTGTTTTGTATTTATCACCAACCCAAAGCTATGTTATTATCGTTCAAAGCTTTTACAAAACGTTAAACCAAGGATAGTTGGATGCATTTTTCATTCTGATGGAGCAACAGGTAAGTTTGATTTTGTTGTTGGGAAACCTGATAGGAATGCAAATCAGTGCTTTCTTTTCTCGCGCAAAAATCGTGGAAAATTGTTCCTACTTCAATATTTTCCCTGTTTTATGACAAATCTCACAAGAGAAACAATTAAGAAGCTTGCGAGTCTCCTATGTTCGAGCGTGCCGAATTTATAGGTAAACTGAAAACATTATTGTCACTTTATACACGTGGACACTTTTGCATCACTTGTAGAAAACTAATATTGGCCAAATTAGCACATTTTGGCAAATTATTAAGTTCATAATTGTGAAGAATCTACCAAAAACCAAACGTTAAAAGTAAGATCACATGTTTTAAATTTATTTTTTATTGTGTAAAAAAAAATCCCATCGGAATGATAAATAAATGTCCATAATTTCAGAAAGAAAAAAAAATGTTTTCTTTAAGCTTAAGAAAAACCGCTAAAAATTTATGATGAACAGAGTCTGATCTTTGATAAGTGGAGATTAATTCATCTATATGCTTTGGTACTCATTCAAATCCTGGAAACTGGAACTATTTTATAGAGCGCATATTCTGCTGGGTCAGGTTTGTATTTCTAACCAAAATTTTCAAAGAACAACTAAATCCGGTCAAATTATTTGCTATTATGTGGTTTCGGACAAACTATTTGTTATTATGTGGTTTCGGACAAACTATTTGGTATTATGTGGTTTTAGATCAACTATTTGGTATTATGTGGTTTTAGGCCTCATTCGTGCTTAGTTCCTTTTGTGTCCACAAGCTAAAATGGATGTATTTACAGAAACCTTAGCGCATACGACTTAGTTCTGGGGCAAACGAGACATAACTCCCTGTCCTCCCGTACTGGATAACCACGTGAGTACGAAAGATCCTTCAATTATAAAGTAAGCAGAAAAAATAATTTTATTTTACCCTTACATATAATATAATTTCTTTATAATTTTAAGAAAACCCTGGAAGTGTTAACTACCAATTTTATTTTTCCTTGTATTTCCAATAATCAACCTGAAAAAAAAGTAAAATATTAAAATACTGAATATTGAGATTATTTATTAAATTTCGTCACTTGCTTCTAGTTGATAAATGTTGCTACCCTATTTCACATGGGGTTTTTGTATACCCTTATTTCACATGGGGGGGGGGGGCTTTCCCCCCCTAATTTTCTCAGGTTCTACTAGTACTATGACCTTAAAACTTGGTACGAAGGTAGGTCTAATTAAAATAATTAATTTTAGCTAAAAATGGTAGCCATAAGTCACGTGACGTTTTACTGACGTCAGCAAAATTCACTAAAATCAGCATTTTTT
>JANTOQ010659898.1:0-10283 GCA_027564595.1 Bythotiara depressa
CGCCCCCCCCCCCCCCCCCCCCCCCCTCCGTAACGTTTGACTGGCATACGATAGGACCTTTCAACTTGGCACAATTGTTAACTATTATGAGAGCAACGTTTTGACCCAATTTATTTTTTGATTACGTCATCGCAAACCACGTGACATCATAAAACAATAGGAAATGTAAATTTTCATTGTCTTACTATTGTCATCCTATTGTCTCCATTGTTTCAATTCGGATGAAATCAGCGCAAATAATAAACGTTCTCTACGGGGTGAATTCCCCCTCCCCCTCCAGTACTAATAGGGTTAAGAAGACCTGCAATCAGGAGCTACGTGATATTAGAAAAAGGAATAATTGAATAGTAGGGTACAAGATGTCTTTAGAAGATCCTAATAAAAGGGACGGATGTACCATGGCAAGAAGTAAGGAAATAGGGTAAGTATACAATGTAATGTAAGGGAAGTACATGTAAGACAGATAATATATAGTTTAAAAGAGAACAAGAAAGGGTACAGATAAGAGGCCATCCTTTAATAAAATACTAGACAAATAATACGAAAAACCATGCAACCCTTAAGAAATCCCGTAATCATCAGTGACGTCACGCTCATTAAGGCCGTTAAGGATAAACGAATTTAATTTATACTGCCAAAAAGCTTCCTTTTTGCGCACCGATTTTTCATTAAAAGCATGGTCAATAAGAGTTTACCAGTTTCCCATGTTAGTTAAAATGATGCTTGTGGTACAGAACTCTGTAAACTGTATTTCTGCATTTTTTTATCAAACGTTTGTACTTTTGACACATAAAGTCACTGTCATATGACATTGATTGTTTTGAGTATTTCTCATTCAATATATATTTAATATCGCTCTCCTAACATATTATAGACTTACTGATTATCACAGTTTTCAGTCTCTGTAGTAGGATCAGGGATTTTTCTATAAAGCCAGTTTGATCTAGAGTTTTGTAGAGAATTCCAATCAAAGTGGCTTTACTGTTTGTTAACAAAAGGTCAACAAATATGCTTTCAAAATCTGAAGAAAGATTTTCCCTGACTTTGTAGTCTTTGTCCTTCTTTATATAGCATGCTTATTTGTATCTGATTGATCTAAATCATATCCATCTATCTTTACTTCACTATCAAGGACAGTTTTGTCAAGTTTAGTTTCTGATATACCAATAATAGTTACATTTGACTTCGAGGCTATAAATCTTAAATCATCAATTTTAGGAAGCAGGCTACTGATATTTAGGTGCATAAAGTGCATACCTTTTTGTTTGAAATAATTCTAGTGATTTGGATCACATGGATAAATTAGCAATATTATGTGTATAATCTTTGATATCAACCATGTATTAAGACCGAAAAAGATTATGATCATCAAGGGAATGATCATCTTTGGTACAACAATGATCTTTGAATCAGTATTAGATTCCGTAAAATAACAAATCCCCATATTGATAACAGGAGCTTTAGGCATATTACTTGTTTCAGTGTCATCCCATGTGTCATATTTTTATCAATGTAAAACCTATTGGCATAACTCTGTTATATATAAAATTATCATCAATATAAAAATTATTATTTAAAGAAATACATTTAAATAAAAAAATACCCACCTCCATGTTTTCATAAAAAAGATCAGGCAGTTATTTTATTATCGTGATGATTGACAGGGTGAGTGACTCGAGATGTTGAATGAGGAATAGAACGTGAAACTGACGCACCAACTGAACAAGAGACATGGCTAAAAATACGATAAGAAACAGAACAAGTACCTGGATAAGATATGAGACTAGATAGAGGAATATAGGCATTTTACCTAATGACGTAACATGGGCGGATATTTAGCACTTTGATAATTAATAACATGACTGTTTTAATCACGCAGGGTATCATTGCAGTGACAACGGCTGTTTATTTTCCTGACTATTCCGATAATTTCTAATCACCCAAATACACGTTTTTTATAAAAGGAGCACGTTTATAAGGAACTGTGGCTCAAATTTGCCAAAGTAATAAGGCTCAAATTCATATAGAAATTTAAGAATAAGTTATTTTCTAAATTAAGATTTCCATACGATTTCTAAAAATAAAAAATACAGTACGTTTCAAATAAGACATAAATTTAAAAGAACTTTAGTACATTGTTTCTATATTCGAAAGAAACTTTACATAGCGTCAGGAAGATTCAAGACTTTAACTTTTTAACAGCTAAAAAATAGGGAACCGGATAAGGAACTTTCAGGCTCAGACCAACTTACAAAATAAGGAACCTGAGGCTTAGACAATATTCTTACGCATGAGACCAATAATCACGTGGTTACATACACTATGCCTTAAAGGGTAGATAAAGTAATTTCTTATACATTGTTTTAAACATAACTGAAGTTGTATCTTTTCTTTGTAGATAAAATACAATTATCTACATGGCGATTAATAGTTAGTAATATTTATTTTATTACAAGTTACTTGATGAAGAATTTCAGCGCGTAAGTTGCAATATTATATAAGCCAAAGTTTTAAGTAACTAAAAAAAAAGTGTAAATGTGAAATTAAAAAATGTGTATTAACAATGTCTCGTTATAGAGTTTTATCCTTACGGGAAGAACAATGGAGATATTGAGGTGAAATGGCCATATTTACGATTTTATACGGAACGCCTAGCGTTGAAAAACGATATGCCAATTTTCTCAAAGCTCAGAAGTGTCATATTTGTGAGTTGATTCTTATATTTTTTAAATATTTTCGTTTTGTTTTAGTATATTGTGTTATCTGTATTATGATGTGAATAACCTTTAAGTTCTTAAATATCATCGTAGTTATGACTAACTGAATTACATATTTCAAAGCACATTTGAACAAGCGCAGAATAATTACGTTATTCAGTATTATCAGAATAATGACTAGATTTACCTCCTGCTTATTGTAAAAGGCCAATTAGAAACCTTTATAATATTATGAAAACCAAGGGTCTTATCCCCTTTCACCAAATTTAATTTTCCTACTGTTCCAAAAAGTATCCCCTTTAGAAAACATAAAGCAGCAAAGAAATGAGTAATAATTATATTAATTTACCGGGACACTGTCGTCGGTGACGATACATCATAGCATTAATAATGTCCTTGTTAATTTCATTTTCTAAGGTATTACGAGAAGCTGATAATGCGAGAAGCGTGCAACGCATGCCATAAGTAAATATTAACAGCTCACGATTACCATCCAAGCAATGGGTCATTAAAGGTTATCCCAGTATCCATGCTGTTCCTAGAAAGGAATTAAGCCATTCATCATTTCTTTGCTAATTTAATTTTCCCAGGGTGTTAGGTATTGGAAATTATATGCCAAATAAATTTCCTGAAAGTTGATAAGAACCCCTGGTTCCTCATAAAATTAAAAAGGTTTCCAATAGAATATTTGATATAACCAGGAGGTATGCTTATGTATTAAAGGGTTAGCCCGCTAGTGACGTTGTTCCCCCGAAATAAATTAAATTATTAATAATTTCTTTGTTGGTTTGTGTTTTCTAGCGGTTTGGATTTTGGAAATAATAGGAAAAACAAAGTTAACAATTGGTGATAAGTCCCCTTTGTTTTTATAAAATTATAAAGGTTTGTAATAGGCAGGTCTTTTACAATAAACAGGAAGTATATTCAGTCATTAATGCAAACAACTATCATTTATCAAAACGTATTATTCATGCGAAAATACAGTTGAATCTCTATAAAGCGGACACCATTCGTGTACGAGAAATATGTCCGCTTTAGGGAACTGTTGAATTTTTATTTATTTATTTATTTTATTTTATTATTTATTGACAATCCTTACCCACCCGATATCCCTTTGTTATAGAGGTAGCTTAATTCACTAAAGGCAGTTTAATGGGAAAATTATGCTATAGTAAAAACATTAAACAGAAGAGAAGTGTATGTCATGATTTTTAAGAATATGATAAAACTATGCTAAAGAATTGCATCTTTTTTTAACACTCCCATCCATTTCTTTGCTTGTTTACTTTTTGCCAGTGATTATACTAATTGAAAATAAAAGGAAAATCAAAGTTGGTAAAAGTAAAAGTCCCTGATGTTAAAATTAAGCAAGGGTTATTATTAGGAAACTTACAATAGGCAGAGGTGTATCCAGACAATATAAAGTAAAAAATATATACCATCGTTTTGAATATTCATAAATACATATAGCGGCAGCAAAAATACATTTCTAGGAGTTTATGTGGATACTGCTGGCAAACGCCTAATAGGAAGTAAGAACGTAGCATTATTCACCAGATAGAAACGGTGCGACCTTTACTTTTGATTTGATTTCTTTTCAGAATAGAGGTAGCTTTTCTCCAAAACGTGATAACCTCTAGAAGTATGAAACGACTTTCATCAGCTTACAAACACTATGTGAAAAGTATGATAAAAGATATAAAGGTTTTTAATTTATACGTTTAAGATATACTTTATTTCTTACCCAATAGATAGATCCGGATGGTTACTTATTTACTGACTACAGCCATACAAAGTCGGATATTGTTATTTGTTACTTTGAATATTTTACTATATATGGGAAGATCTTCTTTCGGGAATCATTTGATAATACAATGTTATCCAAGGCTAATGACGATATTCGGAAATTATCAGATCTCAGTAACTTTACAGCCGATCATGCTATTATTGTGACGTATATCAATATCTCGTACTCAGCCAATCATCTAGCAAATAAGTTTAATTCTTATCAAATTGTACTTGCTTCCAATGGTAAATTAACATTTGGTATCTTCACCTACCTTCGGATAGAAACACCGACGTGTTATGCTGGATTTGATTATCATTGTAATAATACGTTATATACAGCTCAGAAGGATCTAACGACCAGAACAAATATTGGAAATCTTGGGAGGCATGTCCACCAACTTACGTACCCTAACTGTTCAGGTAGGACAATTTTAATAATTGTTCTAATTCTAATCTCTTAATTCTACCATCAATGAACCTCCTACGTTCTTATCATATATTCCTTGCTATTTACAGAACCATGTACTCCTGAAGGTAACGAATGTCACATAAATGCTTCTTGCGTGTATACAGAAAAATCATATAACTGTGTTTGTCAAACTGGATACACTGGTAATGGAGCTGATTGCAAAGGTAGATTTACTTTATTTGTTCACAGATGCATTTAGGTTTGTCTGTTTTAGAATCCTATCAATTACAATTGTAATAATATTTTTTGCAGAAAAGTGGAAGGTGTTGAAATAAAATTATATCACAAAATTAACAAAAATATTCATAAGTGCATCATTTTCTTTATGTAGCTTTAGTTGATAGGTTACTTAAGACACATAAGACTTAAGTCACCTAACTGACGTCAATGTTTTCCACCACGATTGATAATGGAGGAGTGCTTAATTTGCCTCAGAATTAGGTCTTTTGGAGTCTTTGAGACTTCCTACGACACATATTTCACGTAATAAATACCCATTCTTAAGTTATCAAAGAATATGAATTGACATATTTCATCCTACGAGTTTCCCGTCTACATCAAACTCCGTTCTTCTTATAAAGACACTTCAAAGGCAAGAGGATAAACGCAAAGGGATCCACAATCCCTTAAAATCTAAAAATATTAGAGATAGCCTTTGACCCAGACGGTCTACATTTATTTTACCTGACACAGAACACGTGATAACGTATTAGAAAGCTACTCAATTTAACCCTATTCTAGTTGGTGGAAAAAATGCCCAACCGCTCAGTTTTACTAAAACAACTTCTTGTAGAGGGTTGCATTTGCCATAAAACTTCTAGTCGCTGAGGTTTTATCTATTTGGTGTAACATCATGGACAAAGAATTTGTATAAAATATTGACAGGTAGTCCGCCACGCCCTTTTCTTGTAAGTTGCATTGTAGAAATTCTAACAGAGTGTGTTTGGGAAACACTTTGCGTATAAAACAAAGAATGATTGTAATTTACTAGCAAAGTGACATTAGATAATCATGTGCACCCTCATACTCCTAATCTACATGCCTCTAACGCCCATGTAACATACTGTGTCACTGTTTAGCTATACCTTCGTTTACACCCAAATTTTCATCGTCACCCAATTCAGTGGAGTATGTAGAATGTGGTAGGAATGTGAACCTGGAATGGAGATATAAAGAAGGTATTCATGTAGACAAGGAAGCCTTATACCTAGTAAATGCAACCAATAAAATCATCCAAGAACAAATCGCGTTTGGTATCGGCAATTATACAACCATCATTAATGGATCGCGTTACCCTCCTATACAACAACGAAGACTGTCGTATGTAACTGGCAATGGAGCATCGACATTACAGATTCGTAACGTAACATTACTGGATCAAGTCTCTTTTTTTTTTGAAGTTGGCATCAATTCGAATCTTCTGAATGGTACTACAAACCTGACAGTCGTAGGTATAGCAAGTTGCATTGTTCATTTTTGTGCGCGGTCCTGTCATATTGTATCACAAATCAATTTCGATTATGTATGTTGCTGATGCTTTTCCGTTTTAGCAGCTCGTTTTCAAACTAACGTTTTTAACTTTCTTTCGCTTGAACATCCCGTGGTTACTTTCCACGTTGTCTAGACTACATGTTCTCCACGTTGACTTACCTTACTTAGAGATAAGGCTCCCAAGTCCCGCGTATACCAAATATTTTCATTTTTACTGGTTTTCTTGCCAGGCTTTAACTTGGAAATAAAGACGTTGTTCTTGCTGCCAAAATACTTATAAATAGAAGGACATGATTTAATTATAGTCACTAAAATATGTAGACTGACGTCCCTTTCCTTATAAATGGGAAAATCGGTACAATATATAAAAATATTAAGCCGCGCGCACCTCCAGTGAAAAGGACTGGTATATTCTGTACTTTGAGAAACGTCGTAAGAAAAGACAACGATTTCCTGGCTAATTATTGAACTGATGAAAAATCACCTATTCCAGTTTTTACTTATTCTGTTTGTACAAAACATTTAACAGCTGGCCTCAACTAACATATATATCGGGGAGGTCTCTATTTATCCTTTCTTTGAGATATGCTTTATTTTATTGCATTTAAAGGTTAATATTTTACACCTTTACTATAGTGCATCCTTCAAAACATCTCCCATATTTGGAAGGTAAACTAGGTGTTACCTTGAATGGTAATAAGATATTCAGCTGCATATCATCAAGCTACCCTGCTGCAAATATCCAATGGTTTCACAAAAACAAGGCTATATCAAATGACAATGATAAGTACATCATCGCATCGCAATTCCGTGACATATTTAAGTGTGGTGGAATAGTTAAAGTGATTGAAAGTAATTTGACTATTACTTCGTTCAAGAAAGAAGACACTGGTTTCATCATATGTGAGACGTCAATACAAACGACCCGGAATGTAACTATGATTCAAACTGCCGAAGTTGTTATTACAAGTAAGTATCCGGTTTTATAAAATTCACAAAGGCCAATAAATAGTTACAATATAACTGCTTTTTAAGGCTACTTATATAAATATCGAGAAATAAAGCGTTTGAGAGAAGTGCCAAATTCTTGGATAGGTGACTAAATTTCAAATCTACTAATATTTTATTCAACTTATTTCTTCCACTTAATTCCTAATGTTTCGTCCCATTTTAATTTCGCTGTCTATAACCTCACATATTTAATTTACCCTAAGCACGTATCAAGAATTCCTTTCTCGGAAAATGTCGCAAATACATCAAATCTATTAGAAATATACCTAAATTCGTTTGCCGTCAGTCACTTAATGGCTCCCCGCATGAATCTGATATGTTTCTAATCTGTTTTTATCTTCGAAATTTCCATAATACTGTTCTTTGAAATGTTTCTGATGGTAACTAAATTTTGAACATAGATTATTATTATCTCATGTAGATTTATGCGTTACATCACCATGTATCAAAAGGACGGACTGCATAAACAATTTTGGAGGCTATAAATGCAGATGCAAAGTAGGGTTCCAGCAGAGTGGCACAGAAAGGGTGCCAATATGCACAGGTAATACTTTCAATATACTTAACAATTTACATGCCAAAATAACAAAATAGCAAAATAGCAAAAAAATAGCGTAATGATTAAATTCTTTTTGGGGACACTATGTGCATTTTGTATTGCATAATATTAGTGATGAGGGCAATACAAAATGCGTATTAACCGTTTAAAGCGTACGCATACCTCCTGGTTATATTAAACCTCCCATCATGTTGATTGGGTAAGAGCTTTAACAAATCTTCATGTCACTGACCTCTTCATGTCACTGACCAGGATGAATTCCTTACAAATTGCATTAGTAATGTTTTCAATAATTTTGCTCCAAGCTATTATTTGCAAGGCAAGACAGTTTGGAAGACAAACGAAATTAAACAGATCCGTAGTGTAGTGGTTAACTATCTTGCCTTTGACGGAGCGACCCTGGTTCGATTCCCGATCTGAAGAAGTTATATTTTCTACAAAAGTCGTCAATACTTAATATTAATCTTTAACAATGGTACTGTTACATCTAAGGAATCTCACAAAAACATAGGTATAGTGCTAGAGAAAAGAGTCAGCATTCAACATCGTATAAAAGAAAAAATATCCAAAGCTAACAAAGGAATCAGCCTTATTGTATAATAAGGCTGATTCCTTTGTTAGCTTTGGATATTTTTAATTAATTAATTAATTTAATTAATTAAATCGTTAATTTTCATTGTCTTACTATTGTCATACTATTGTCTTCATTGTTTCAATACGGATGACAAAAGTCTCATTTTTGAAATCAAGATGATATATAATATTACATGCTTTTTAAAAAAATATTTTTTTTTGCAATATTGTTTGCAAGATTGTAGGAAAACTCACACAATTGGGGATTTAAATCTCAAGCAGTTACAGAATTATAAATAAAAGTTCACTAAGGGAAGGGAGGAATACTCCCTCCCCCCCTCCTCCAGTACTAATAGCGTTAATATAATTCGTTGTACTTCTCGTGAAAAATTGTATCAGGAACTAGGACAGGAATGTTTAACGAACAGAAGATGGTTTTGAAGACTATATTAAAATTATAATTAACAATACTTTTTACCGAAATCGAGAACCCAATCTTATGAACTCAGATCTACAAAATGATCTCATTTTGATACTTCAAGAAAAGATCGCTTTAAGGTAGCAGAGTGCGCTATTAGAGTGGGAATTTTTTTTTTTTTTTATATTTCAACGTAAACTTGCTTACAAAAAATATTTTTCTGGGTATACTAAGCAAATAAATAATAACTTTGAGTGCGTCATGCTAATGTTATACACAAAATTTAACAAGCCTTTAAAAATGTTACGAATAACGTTTATCCTTTCAAACGTCATAGATTGTTTGCGTCGCATATAACATGTGGCATATATAAAATTTAATTAATCAGCTTTTAATAATATTAAAAGGAGTTTAAAGGCAAGGTTTTTACAATTCTTATCAGGGTTAAATAACATTATTTTCACAAGGCAACTACCCTGTTTTACTCTAAGAGCTCCAACTCTTTAAGAAATTGTCGGTTTCCTTTAATATTCTGCATAACTGAAGATAAGATTTTAATGAACAAACTTTGCTCGCGAATCTATTTAGTCTCTTTGGTTGCCAAGTTACACGGTTTGTTATTGTTGTATTTTATGTACTGAATATATATATTTAAAAAAAAATTACACGGTAAAATTCACAATAAAAGAATTTGGCTAAGTAAGGCAAGTCACAAAAATTTAATTACTGACCAAACTAGTTGAAAAAATAAAGATCGCGGGAAGAGTTCTTTTGCGATCACAAATGTGATTCAATCTATGCAGAAAGTTCAGGGAAAAATTAAGATGGCAAGGAGTTAGAGCTCTAGAAAGCGGAAGAAGTAAGGTTTTTTTGAGACGTTTTTGGGGGCGATTTCCTGGTTGACTTATATTTGCTCTATGATTATGACATATTTTAGTCTACAAAACCTTAAAAACGATTTTTGGATTTAAATTATACTGGGCTGGAAGGGGGAAAGGGACAGAAATGTCAGTTGTGCCAAATATTTTGTCCATAATTGTAGGCTCCGTCTTGCTTCATCTCAGTCATCTGATTCATTTTTTGTTTATGTGGAAAGAATGAAATTAAAAAGAATAAACATTTCCTTTTATACTGTCTTTTTTCTGCTGTTCAACATACTTCACGCTTTAAGATTCTCCGTTAAAGATGTTAAAACAATGTTTATACTGTCCAGTTAAATAGCTCCTCAATCGTTAATCTCCTTCGGTATGGTAATAT
>JANTOQ010660231.1:0-10282 GCA_027564595.1 Bythotiara depressa
CTGTCTGTCTGTCTGTCTGTCTGTCTGTCTGTCTGTCTGTCTGTCTGTCTGTCTGTCTGTCTGTCTGTCTGTCTGTGAGTGGCAACATATATGAATGGCAGTATATATACACGTCTTTATGACCAGTTCCATTAAAGTGGTAATAGCGACTTTACGCAACAAGGACGCTTAGCTCTATGACGGAGTTCCTATGAAGTTCTCGTAGTCAATCACCGTCGTCGAATAATACTTTTAATTAACGTTACGCAATCAAGCGAACGACGAAGGAGGGAAATATTACTTAGCGGGAACAAAAGAAAACAAATATGGCGACTTACAGGAAAGTAAGAGAAAGTTTACTGATTGCGTTAGTTGAAAATTCTATCAACTACAAAACTTTTTCTTTACTTTATGATGTAAATTTATCAAATAATTTAGATCTTCGTTACCTGAATTATGAGAAATTCGATTTAGATAAACGATGTGATGATGGAATGTCGAAGCGAATTTTGCTTTTTGAAAAATGAGATTTGTAACTGCTATGTGACGCTCTATGATTACCAAATGAATTGGTCTGTTATAATAGAGTAAAAGTAGATGCTGTTGAAGCGTTGTGCATATTATTTAGACGATTTGCATACCCATGCAGGCACAGCGATTTGATACCTAGATTTGGAAGACCTGTTCCACAAATTTGTACGATTTTCAATATGGTAATGGAATTTATTTCATACAACTCACAACCATCTACACGCTTCTTTATATAAGCAACACCTTATAAGCAACGCGACCCTGAGATTTTGGCAAAAATTAAACAACTGCTAAGCAACAAGCTAGCCTCAGTATCATCAAGCTAGCCTCAGTATCATCAAGATCAACTATGATTAAACGAAGAGACACTTTGTTTTACGATCGTATATTTTTGTTAACACTAAAATAACACTAAAAAAGAAATGCTTCTTCCTCTGGAAGATTAAATACAATTTATTTTCCTTGTACGTGGTCATGGATTTCAAATTCAATCGCATCTTCAGCGATAAAGTGAAGTGGAGCTTCCTCTGGTTGATGATATTCTGTTGAATTTGATTTCGGCTTCTCCGCTAACGCATCACAATCAGCAACTTTAGGAGGAGCGTAATTTGGAAGACCTTCTGGTTGTATAAGGTGATCATCGGATCCATCTGCTGTTATAAGGCATCCTGTTTTCTCGAAAACGATTCGACCCATTTTATCGTATTGCGGGCTACAAAGGCGTTCATAAGCTCATCCTACCCAATGCGTAAGTAAAATTCTTCTCTATTTAGGTGAAAAAGGATTTCCGTTACCGAACCATCTGTTTGCATTATCCTCACAGTCAAGCCATTCACGATTTTCTTTGGCGACCAGAACGTTTAGCAATTGTGCGTACCCTGTATCCATTGGTTGCCATAAATCTGTGGCGGAAGGAAGGCCATACCAGACTATCCCGTTTAGTTTAAATACCGCATCTTTAAATGCATCTGCACATTGGCCTGTCATGTTATCGACCAACAACACGTGCCTGTCGAGGCTCTCAGAGAAAACGAATTCAGCTAGAGATTTATTGACGCAGTCAACGCAGACATTTGTATCTGCCCATGCATTTTCTTGAAAATATACCTGGACATTTGGATGCCATGCTTGTTTTTCATCGTCCGACACCCTTTTTCCTTTGCCACGAAAGATGATTGCGACAGGTGGCTGCTTTCCTTCAGGGCGCACGCAAACTTGCAAGGTGCATTATCGCTTTTCCAGACCAGAACCAGGTTGTGCAATCCAGGTGTTGTGATTTCTCCCTTGCCCCTTTTCAACAATACGTTTTTTCCCCATCAAACACAAAGGGCAAAGGGCATTGATCCACGTTAATCCTTTGGGAGGGCATAACACTACCCCATTTGTTGTTATAGTTCCCAATACTAGCGCCTGTTCTTACTAATTTTTCCCGAAAGTTGGCGTGCCATTTCATCGATGGTTATCTAAATTCTTCTTTCGATTTTTTCCGATTTTGCTGCTTCATTCGTATTTTGATGTTGTTCAGTTTGATAAATTGCACAACCCCGTGTTTACCGATTCCTTCATTCGAACCGATTTTTTGTCAATGAATGTTTCTTGCTTTTGACCACATCCACTCAAATCCAAATCGGTGACCTTTATTCCTAGTAGCCTTAAATTCACACAGCAATTCACGGTGCAGTTCTGCATGTTTTGGGAGTTTTCTTCCTTTATTTAAAAGCTTTCGGTGCGCTACAGCAGCATCTTTCATTATCTCTTCTCTTTTGCTTGACCATCGTGAAACCATCGACTTGTGAATTCCGAATTTAGTGGCAACTTCGTCAGTTGTCCACTTTGGTTTTTCCGGAAAATGGATAACTTTCACTTTGAAGGTAGCAGAATAAGATTGGCGGTTGCTATTCTGATGCTTTTTGCCAACTCTTAAAACGACTTGGTCAACCACGTTTTTCACAACATTTGATACAATATCTCGTGTGTCGTCTATTTCGCTGGGATCTTTAGCTAATCTTTTAGTTGTCACTTTTGACACTCTACTCACTTGCAACAGAGCGCCATCAATATATTTTACATGAACACTCATTCCTTGAGAATTAATGAATTTTTTATCGCAATGAGGGCATTGTATCTTTTATGGTTCATTTACGTGCGAGATATTAGCTTCTGTCCAAGTCCCTCTATGTTTCACCTTTTTAACGAAATCAAAAATTCCAAGGGAGGCTTGCTTCTTTTTGGTTTGTTTACTCTGAAATTTCAATGAAAAAAATAATATCTTTAAAATGTCAATATTAATATCCTACAGTATGTTATTTTAAAACTGTAATAAAGTTATAACTTTTCTGACATCGGGATCCATTCAGTTACACCTGCTGGTTTTCCACTATGCATATATGGAAAGCAGGCATACCCAGGTTCACCTCCAGGCTCCATAGCGTGGACCTGCATTAAATCAATATAAAAAATTGTACCACTAAGCTATGATCCAGTGCCTGAATCTGAGCAATCTGCTGTTGTTGCGAAATCTGACCCATAACATCAACTAGAGCTCTGAGCTTTGCAACTCTATTAAATCGCTCTTCAATTTCAAATTTTCTTGTCGAAGCTCTCTATCTCTTTATCCTTAAGGAAGCTAATTGTCTCACTTTCATTCGCACGAGATCTTCTACATTTAGGGCTGATATCACCATCTTCATTAGGTATTGAGCGTTTGCGAGATTCATAAAAGGTTTCCATAGATCTCAGTCTAATTTCCTCTCCTTTTTTCTTTTCCTTATTAGCGTCTTCTTGAAAATGAAGAGCTGCTTCAGTAGATTTCTCAATGATTTCTTGTAGTGCAATTTCAATATCAGTCAGATCAGCTGGTGCAATACCACTACCCGTTTCCTCGACTCTCATTTTTTTCTTAAGTAATTTTTCTAGTAAGGTGAAATGATCACGTACAGATCTTTGATTAACCCTGAAACTGGGATCTTCAATAGCATTAAGGATATCCACTATTTGTGTCCAAGCAACACCACGTTTCACTGATCCTTGTTTGCATTTATATGGTTCAACAAGTTGCATTTCTCTTAACATAAACATCAAGGATATCTGTCCACTCAAAAGGGGATCTAAAGAAATATTGCATTAAAGGGTCACTTATATGTTAACATAAATATGTGCTGATTTCCCTAAAGTTTGGTAGCAAGAACATGAATCCTACGGGATATATGTATCATATATTTACTTGGAAAAAGCCATTTATTGCACATAATAATAACATAAGGTAATAATGGGTAAGCCGTACTTGCAAGGCATTTCCGGTCCCCCGAGCATGTCAGGAACACTGCTTGCTCGTACTATCCACTCAAATGAGAGGCTTTCACTTCTGCCAGAAGCTCGTTGTAGCCGGGTTTTCATGTCAATATTCACAAGTATAAGTACATACAGAAAATGTCAACAATGACATAAATACAATATATGCAATACGTAAACAACGTTTCGGCCTAGTTTTTAAGTACCAAAAATATATAATTTTAAAGTGAAAAAACGTTTTCTGCATCTCTACAATAGTACGAGCTAGCTCGTTATAAAACAAAATACAGTGTGAAAAAGTCAGTATTTAAGCCAAAAACCTTTAAAAAACAATAACGACTTAGGTAGCCACGTAGCTAGCTTTTCCGTAAAAAACAGTACCAAAACACTAGTGCGCTAGCTCTAAATATTTTTAAAAGTCACGTATACATACGTACAAAGTCACAGGCTATGAATAGTTTAGATTGAAACCAGTCGTAGCTTAAAAATAAGAACGTTTATGCAATAAGTGTATTACAGTATCAAAAAAGGAATATTTACATCCTTTCCTAGTAAATAGAACAGTCGCCTTCTAGGAGTAGAAATATTTTCAATCTCATGTTGTAGCCACAACTTCAAAACCCTACTTTTTACGTCGAAGGTTAGTCAACAAAACTTCGTGAATGGGTTTACCCTGAATTTGAGCATACGAATTAGCTGGAATTACGCGGGAACTCTGTTGCAGAGCTATGCCATCGTTGTTGCGTAAAGTCACTAATATCCATGGAACAGGAGAGGTTCAGTTAATAGTGATAGGGTTATGGTTAACAGGCCTGTTGTAATCTTCAATAAATTCTTCACTTGATAGTGTTGTTTTGATGCTGCGCAGCGATCCGTTGCCGAGAAACTGGTGAAAATATTCAGTTTTTGAAAGAAATTATTCTGAGTCTAAGGGTTAAAATAGCAGCTGACTCCCCTGGCGCGCAACTAGCAGGGTGGGGGTCGGGACCTCTCAAAATCTGTGCCCTATTTTTTTTATGTCAAGCAAGTTAAAAAGGTCAAAATAATGCGGATTATGGCCGTTTTAGGTAATCTAAAGCAAAAACTTTTCTTCGTCGCCCAACCATGCTGGGCGACATTTACTTAGGAATTCAAAAATTCGTTCATACGGGCCTGCAAGATATTAATAATGCTAACATAACTCGTTTTTATTCCTTTTTTATACTAACACAATAACTATTCCCTTTCTTGAGATAGAAATCCCTTCCCCAACAAAATATATTAGTTGTTTTTGATTGGGTAGAAAAATGATTAAAAGTGAGGTTTCTTTATGTCATATGTTATGTAATCGCGGAAAAATATATGATTGTCTTGTTGGCATGTTTTATATGTATATAGGGAATAAATAAATTTTGTATCAACAAAGATTCGTTGTTTTCCTTATTCATTATATACGTAGGCACACAACAACAGAGAGGCATCCCCTACCCTTTTTTCTAAAGTGAAAATTTGTGGCCTCTTCATAATAAAAAACAGATTTTTAGAAAATTTTACCTTTTTGGAAATCAAGAGCATTTAAAAAATGAAAAAAATATTTTTAGCTCCCAATTATGTTGCATAGTACTTTAGTAGTGTCATTAATATCCAACACCTCTCCTACCCTGAGTAATTCCTACAATTTTGGACATAGTATCTGTCGTCAAGGCGCCAAATTTTCAAAAATCGTACTCCTCAACTGCTTCAAAAGTGTCCATTCTTCAAAAGTGTTCATTGATGTAAGGAGAGAGAAAAACATTTACTAATGACTTAAGACGAGCCGAATTTTGGTACTTTGCTATTGAAGTGTACGTGGCTGCTAAGCACGGTTGCACATCGTTTGAGGTTTTTGTGACGTCAAACAGAGTAGATCGGTTATAAGGACAATTTTGGATGGTTTACAAGAAACACATTGGCACCCGCGATCCGACGCGGTTTCCAACCAATCCCTAACCGCATATTTGTTTTCAAGCAAACCCTAACCACGCATTTTTGTTTTCAACCAAACACTTAACTTCATTTTTGTGCATTGGGAACGTTAAAGAGAATGGTGCCAAAACACGGGTGAGGCATAAATACCAAAAGGCCAAGAATAAAAGACAGAGATTGTCTTTTCTTTTCGGTAAATACTAAGAATACAAGGAGACTCAACTTTAAAAAAATGAAAAAAATGATAGGGTTATGGTAAAGGATTAATAACTTAGGGAAACTATAAACGTCGTTGCTCAATACACGAGGTCAGTAAATCTATTTTGAATTATAGGCAACTAAATTACTATTTCAAACTTCAAATGCTGATGATGTCAAGAAAATATTTATTAACTGTGTTTGATCAAACGTTTGGCTGGCACGAAATTCACACGATATATACGTAATTGTATTTTTCCTGATAAATTGAGCCGTACTATGTGCTCCTAATTTTCTGACTTCCTGGCGAAATGAGTGGGGAATAGAGGAGTTCTAAGGGGCTGATCATATGAGGCGGGCTGGCTCGGTTAGGCAGGCTAATTTTTACACTGCGCTCATATGAGAAAAACTAGCACGGTTAATCGGGCTGAAGAAACGGGTCGTCAACTGTCATTGTTTTTCTTTGCTAGAATCATCCCGATTAACCGGGCTAGCCCTGTTGAGAGCGATCACATGACAAAAATTCAGCCCGCTTAAGATCCTGGTAGACAACTGAGATCTCGCCTAAGCAGGCTGGCCTGGTTATCATATGATCATACGGCTTTTTTAATAAGAAATTTTCTACTTTAGCGGGATCTCGGTAAACCTAGATGATGCCAGAATGTAATTCCTGACAGTTAAGAACACCTGTTTTTCTTAGAGCAGCTCTGCTG
Source organism: Bythotiara depressa (assembly GCA_027564595.1). Classification (NCBI taxonomy): domain Eukaryota; kingdom Metazoa; phylum Cnidaria; class Hydrozoa; order Anthoathecata; family Bythotiaridae; genus Bythotiara; species Bythotiara depressa. The sequence goes on from JANTOQ010660231.1 coordinate 6,657, forward strand.
GCTGCTTATTTTCTTTTCAAATAGGTTATAAAAGCTCAACCAATTCATCAAAGATTCTATAACGAGTAGACATTTTGAAACAGAACAGAGAAACTGACGTGACGTCATGTGACATATATTCGAGAAAGTTTCATGGTGGGGAATAAAAATAACTGTGTTAATTAGAAATAACTAAAAAGAAAACAAACGTTCAAAGGGTCTATGATTTATGACTAAAAGTCGAAACTGCTCTTCTTTGAGTTCCGCCACGTACCTTATGCGATATATATTGTAGCCTGTATAACTATTAACATAATATTTTCTTGTGAATACAGATGTAAGTACCTACTTACAGCAAATACACAGTAACTATTAAAACAAGAAAGAAACAAAGAAAGAAAGGGGTACAGATTTTTAAAGATGCGTAAACCATAGTCTTCAGATATCCTAGGTTGTTGGAGATTATAGTAACTCCACTAACTTTAATTTTTGACAAGAAAATTATTATTATAATTAAGACGATTTCCATGGTTACGCCATTCTTCACCTCTTCTGTATTTTTATTTTAACACAGCTGTACACAAGTTGAACCAATAGTTTATCATCTTCTAACGGTCTTCTCCACACGCTATAAAAATGTCGCTTCAAATATTGTTTTTGCTTCACTCTCAGTGAAATGCAACTCCGAAGAAGTATATAGAACTCTTTGCAGGTGTATAAACATGACGGTGTTTTACAATATTCCATTTTCAAGTCAATCAACTTTAGTCAATGAAAATAGAAGCTTACGAGGTAACAGGATTTCCTTTCTTTTGTTTTGTTATATTTGTTAATTTATCTGTATTCGTTTATTGTATTGTAGCTAATAATAATTTTTAATATATCAGTTCAATATACCTATCGCGCTTAAGAGGCTACCATTTTGAATAATTTTTCTGTTATTGCCACATTAAAATCGACAACAGATTTGAATTCCTCGTCTAAAAATAAGCCAGCATGCAAAGTTTCAAAACCATATCTGCATTGGAAGTAATTTTATGGCGAAACAGAAATTTATTCGAAATGCTAGCCCCAAGCGCGATAGATGTATAATGTTAGGTTCCCCTAATGCCACTTGATCAAATTTGATTTTTGAAGATATAAGTTAATGGTTATGTAATTTTTATCACTATGTCTAAGTCTAAGTCTGCTTAGAAAGCGCTAGTGCGTGGCATGTGTCGTTAGAATTCAAATTAAAAATTGGTTGTACAAGCGCTAAAACATTTCCGTACAGATGGGTTTTAGATGCATCACCTGACCAAATTTGTAATTCTGTCTTTAAGTGCCGTGCACCTGCGCTAAGGGAATTTATTCAAACAACACCTTACAAGTTAAATGTAGAAAAAGTATGATGAGGTTTTAGATGACGACACAACTCACCCGGACTTGTACTTTTACAATGAAACTAATATCCAAAATTTAGACATAATTTACTATTGCTCTCAAACAAGTAATGAATTAAAAACTACAAATTCTGACTCATTTTCTGTATTACAATTAAAAAAACATATTGGAAGTCTTAATAAAATATTTGAACAATTAAAGGACATGCTAAAACAATTAAATTTTAATTTTAAATTAATTTGTATCTCAGAAACGTGGTTCAAAAAAAGTTATCTTTATCTTATTCGAGGGAGAAAAAAATATTTTCAGAGGATAGCGAAGTTTCAGAAAATGTTAATAAATTTTTTAGAGATGCAGTGTAGCAATTAGATATCAAAGAAAACTTACCAATAAGTAGCAATAACAAAAGTACCAATACTGATGACCCTATTGATAGTGCTATTGAAATATTTGAATCACATCCAAGAAATCTTTAAACGTAATTTTGTAAGTTTGGAAGATGTTGAAAAAGAAATGAAGTCACTAAACTCTCAAAAAGGAACCATTCAAAAACAAATCTTCAAAATTTTTAGCCCTACGTTGCACAATTTAGTAAATACAATTTTTCATGAAAACATTTTTCCAAATGAATTAGAATTAACCGATATTATTAGCAATATTCAAAACGTATGATGCGACATATGTAAAAACTATAGTCCTGTTAGTGTGTTACCAGCTGTTTCAAAAATATTTGAAAGGCTTGTACTAAAACAAAGTAGCTTACACACCTTTCTCCCTTTTTACGTGGTTATAGGAAAGGGTACAATGCACCACACGCGCTGATTGCATTAATTGAAAAATGGAAATTTACTCTGGAAAAAAATGATTATGCTGGGGCCGTTCTAACGTACCTATCAAAAGTTTTTGATACTTTAAACCGTGATCTTCTAATAGCCAAACTCAATGCTTATGGTTTTAGTAAAGATGCTCTAACCTTAGACGAGTCTCGAAACCGTGATCTAACTAGTACTTAGAAGTTATTTGAAAAATAGGTGGCAAAAAGGACCAAGATCAACCCTTACTTCAGTTCTTCTTGGACAGAACACTTACGAGGAGTATCACAGGGTTCGGTATGCTAGGTCATCTCTTATTTAATATATACATAAATGACTTATTTTGCATTAATGAGCAAACCATCGTTTGCAACTACGCAGATGATAAAATGTTTCACATATGTGATCAAAATCTCAATGCACTTACATAGACTAAAGCATGATTACCTTTTGGCAATAGAATGGCTTGAGGCAAATTATATGAAATTGAATAAGGATTAGCGTCATCTTTTAATGTCTGGACACAAATTTGAACATGTTTGGGCTATAATAGGCAACGCTAAGATATGGGAAAGTTAGCATGGGAAAACTATTGATAAGGATATAAAGTAGTTCAACAGCCATATATCTGATATTTGTATGAAAGCCAGTAGGAAGTTAACTGCTCTAGGAAGATTATATAAGTTTCTTCATTTAGTTCAACGTCGTATTTTAATGAAATCGTTTATTGAACCTCAGTGTGTGCCCTTAGGATGGATGCTTCACGACAGCAATATGAATAATAAGATAAATAGACCGCATGAAAGAACACTTAGGTTGTTATATAAGGATGATTGTTCTACTTTTAATGAATTCTTAACTAAGGATGGTTCTGTATCTGTACATAATGGAAATATTCTATCAGTAGCTATAGAAATGTACATATCAAAACACATTCTTTCCCCAGAATTGATGATTTACGATATTTTTATATTTTATATTAATATAGTAGAGTAAATAGTTTGTATAAGTTTAAATGCATTTATCGCTTATACATGACTTAAAATTATCGACTATAATTAATCGGTATTTCATCTTGTTTCTATCAAGCAATGTCACTTTAACAATAACATGTAAAACAATTAATATTTCAACATAGTCAGCTAAAAAAATGACTATTATATCCAAATGGAAAATCTCTACAAATGACTATTGTAGTCATTTTAATTTTGCCGAAATGACTATTATTTTTTAAGTCATGAATTATGACTATAATAGTCATTTTTTGTAAATTATAAAAATATTAAATTGGGTCAGGATCACGTACGGCAAATTTTTTAATATTTTTTTTACGAAAATATGCCCTAACCCTGACCCTATCGATAATTCCATCCCAACCACCAACCCCTAAATAGTGAGTTATATATAAAGGTATCGCTTACTTTGTGCTTGTGGCGCACTAAAAATGACTTA
>JANTOQ010660453.1:0-10282 GCA_027564595.1 Bythotiara depressa
ATAATAATAATAATAATAATAATAATAATAATAATAATAATAATAATAATAATAATAATAATAATAAATATGCAATACATCTAGTCTCAGAAATCATTCTTCCTTCTAACTGGGGCAAAATGTTCAAAAATTGTTAGTAACAGACGTCGTCTAAGTACATTTTTACATATGGAACATAAACAGAGTCTTCAGTGTGGGCATATTTCCTCATTTATAGTGTATATGACAATGGTACTATGTCATCACGTGTTATTTTTTATTTTAAAAGATTTATATATTGTCCATGCAGGGCATATTTTAGACCTTCTTTTCCTTCGACTATTGAAGACTTTTTCTCTAAAATTACCCTTTTCTCTAAAAATGAAAAAATTTAAAACCATCTAAAAGTTCCAAAACTGAGGAGAATTTGGGGGGCATATGCGGTACTGCTATGAAGAATGATAAGAAGTGCCTTTTTTACAAAAAAAATTCCCTTTTACCTCCTTCGCGAAGACATGCCCCCACATTCCTCGAATATTCCTCGCCATGTTTTTCATTTATACTGGGCCTACCACCTTGACTTGCTTTAGCTATCTTTTTCACATATTTCACAACTATCCTTGTGTGGTTCCCAATTTATCATAGGTTTAAGTTGGGAGGTTGTTTTCCAGCGATTGGCACACATAATGTGGATGGATTTCTGATTTACCTGCTAGAAGGTTTACCAGAAATGCTTTGGATAACCGTGCACAGTGTTTTGCGACTACAAAATGTTTTTGGATAAAAGTTCACGACAGATTCTGCATAGTTTATCTAGGTTTAGCTACTGTTTGGGTAGCCATTTTGTCTCACCGACCGTCAATTTTAAAACTTAAAGTTTTCACTTGAAAAAAGTGAAACCAATACCAGAATACCTTTAATTACTTCAGGATGAGTTGTTATTTCTGCCAATAAAACTGGTTCAACTCAAAAACCTCTAGTTTATGAGATACAGACTCCGAAATTTGACGTTATTTTTATGCGATGTTTTTTAGATTAATGCCATCCGTGGACACTCTTATTTCTTAATATAATAAACGTTTGATGCAGAATAGTTAATAAATAAGTATTTTCATTAAGTTTTCACAGATCAGTGAGGCCGCTCTACCGAAAAACCCCGAAAATTGTCGCAATTTTTATTTGTTTATTCACGCATGCGCACACTTAAATCCGCTTTCGCTGCGGTTTTGAATGGACGTGATCTAATGTCAATAACAATGAGCAAATAAAATATGCCTCACCTATTTCCTGTCAATTATTGTCTCCTTTTTTTCCCATTAAATTTTTGTTACTGATGTGATTAAGGGCAAATGACCTATCAATTGTTGCAACGCTTCGCGACAATGTAACGCTATTTGGTTGTGAGGGTAATTACTTGCGGCGTGTCAAGAATTCAAGAATTTGGTAATAAATGTCGGAGCTTTTTCATGGAAAGTTCAACTAAAAAGTAATGATTTCAACAACAATGCCACAATATTTCAATATCAAACTCATTTTGTTTGTACGGCCGTAGCTATAGGTTTCATGCCGTTGTGATGTGTGTATATGCCCGATATGTCCGTATCTATTAGATAGTTTCATTACATGCTGGTAAGAATGCTTGTTTCATTCTTTTAAGCTTAAATTCTAAGTAAAACCAAGCCATTGATAATGGAAAGAACTAAATAAGGTTTTGAAATTTATCAATATTTGACGAAATTTGTCTGTATTTTAAGACAGGTGCGTGAGTCACATTGACGCTAACTGTGGGGAAATCAATTCAAGATAAAAGTTGATACAAGACGTAAACACCGGAATGGATGGTAGGTAAATATTTAGAAAGAAGAGAACGCTTATCATAGTAAAAGCCGAAATCATATTTGCTATGAGAATTAGCGCGATGTTATCAAAAAAATAACTTTTACGTAAATAATCAGTATGACTCCACAATAAATATTCTCTCTTTCTTACATCCCTTTATCTAACAATACTTACTTTATTTAGTATTGCAACCCATCCGCGCGAAAAATACTATAATAATCATAAAATTTAAAATTGTCTTTTAACTATGAGAATCATAAAAAAAACTTGCCTGAGTGAATCCTCGCGAAGAAATATTCTGATAATCATAAAATATAAAACTCGGTGAATACTATGATAATCATATTTAAAAATCGAATTGGGTCAGGGTTACGGTATTTTTTATTTTTGTTACCGAAATATGCCCCAACCCTGACCCTATCCCATAACCATATTCAAAATGATTAAAATAATGTTTCCCAGGGTGTTAATTTGTGGAAATAAAAATAAACATAAAGGTGATAAGACACCCTGGGTTTTCATTAAAAAAATCTAATACGCCTTTTATAAAAATCAGGAGGTATGTTTAGACATAAAGAACTTGTTCCTTTTCGATTTTTTGAAACAGTCAACCAGAATTCCAAAAATGTTTTTATTTTGCTCACATAATTATTAAGAGTTCCTATAACCATTTAATGCATAGTGTCCTCGGAAAGGAATCAAATCATTGGTCATTTCTTTGGTACTTTGCTATTTCCAGGATGTTAATTATTGGAAATATAATGTAAAATAAATTTGGTAAAAGCTGAGAAGATCCGCGGTTCCTCATCAATTTAAAAAGGTGGTTATGTGGATCTGTGGTGTAGTGGTTTAGCGCCCTTGTCTTGTGTTAGAGCGATCAGGGTTCGATTCCCTGATAGAGACATTAATTTAATTCTTGTTGTGAAGTTCACGGATGAGACATTGAGTAATGTTTCCACGTGAAGGGACCTACTGTCCTCGCGGGGCCACGCTCATTAAATGTTATATGTTGTGTGCGTCACTAGTCTGGCAATATGCATTATTTTCCCTCGTCAGCTAGTGGTGCGGACATGTGTAGTGTGCGTGCTTGTAAGGTATCATTGGGACACCTAGTCTAAATATAAAAAATAAAGTTTTCCAATGGAGAGCTTGAATATAACCAGGAGGTATGCTTATGTATTAAAGGGGAGTACTTAGGGTAAGACATTTAGGAAGTTTGAACAGTTTCATTAGTATAGTACGGGTTTTATTCATGATCATTGGAAACATAGCGCAAATGGACAATTTTTGTTAAATTTTACGCGGCTTATAGTATTATTTTTGTAACAGCAAACAAGAAACAAAAACAAACAAAAAAATTCTGCTTTAGCTGCTTTAAGGATTCACACTGGGAAAATGTCCAGTTTTAAAAACAGAATTTTTTCTCTTTAAGCAAAACTTTTTAGAAAGTCTGTTTTATCACCTTTTATATAACTTTCATATTTAGGTTAAGATGGCACACTTGAAAAAAATATAAGCAACGTCGTTTTGCAGAAAAATGCAGGGTTTTTAACTCTCAATTCTATTGAAGGGAAATTTATATTTTCCTTTTACTTTGCGCTTATTTGGTTTGTCTAACATAGAACTTAAATCGTTTGTCTCAGATTTTTAAAAACGATTTTCTTCTTGTAGATATTTCCGATCAAAGTTCACTCTCAAAAAACGCCGTTTTTACACACAATTTTCATTAAAAAAACGTGCCGCTCTCTCCATTGAAGAGGTTTTTAAAAAAACTGAAGCCAGATATTATAGAACCGACTGTGCTCTTTTCAATGGTTTTATCTTAAAACTTCTACGACCAAGGGTTATCAAAGGTTAATACAAAAACTACATCACATTTTGCTAAAAAATGCTTCGGAGGAAAACAAGTTAAAAGTTTTTATTTGTTAATCAAAACATGTAAGGAAAAAATGTCAAATCGCCCCAAAAGCCCAACATCATTTTGTCAACCCTAAACACATATATATTTTTTAAAAGAAAATTATCTATTCTACTATTAGATTATATGTAAATTATTAATTAATTGTCAGCTTTAGCAAACTATGGAATACGGAACTCAGCATAGGAACTCGGACGGCATTGGCATTGGAATTGAAATCGGAACAAAATTTTGCGGGGTTTTATTTTCGCAGTTTGATATTGCTTTTAAGTTTTCATACATAATTTCGTGCATATTTCGTGCGTTATGACACTTTTTCGTGTATATTTTAGTGTTTGATTATGAGAACATTTAGCTGGGTGTTATTTTTGCGGTGATGTAAGTTTAATCGTTTAAGCGGTTAGCTATTTCATTTCCATTTCATTTTCATTGCGTTTACATTTCCAACCTTATTATTTCCTCTGTTTGTACCAATTTTACGAAACTTTGCAAACAGACTAAAACACACTGGGGGAGAGACATCCTAGATAATTGATTAGAGAAACTCTAGTATTTTGATGTATTTTAATAACAGTCATACAGACGCTGTCATTACATGTAATGACGCAACAGAACAACACCCGATGAGCTTTCATTACCTCCAGCTATTTCCTTGCTTAATTGGAATTTTCTTCCTAAACCCTAATAACGTGTCAGCTAACTCGATGGCCCCGTTTAAAGAAAACATAATTTATTTTTGGAATGTAAATATAATTCGCTTACAATTATAATCACTATAGACCTTTTCATATTAGGTCGAAATTTGAAGTTTGTTTTTATTAAAACGGACTTCAGATATGGATTCTACGTAAAAGATTATGCTTAGGGTATTTTTCAAGTTTTTAAAAATCCAAACAGAACCGCTTTTTATGGCATATGACCGGCCAAAGCCTTCTTATATTTCAATATAGCAACCCAAGCCTGGTTATGATAAAGAAGCTTTGGTTATTAAATATTTTCTAACAGTTGATAACGCTTCCCTGATTTAGTAAGAACTCTTAAAAAATATTCTGTTTGTTTACTTTTTGACTAGCAATGTATAGTGCACAGTGTTTCTGGAAAGGAATCAAATCATTGGTCATTTCTTTGCTATTTTGTTTTTCAAGGGTGTTAATTATTGGATATATATTGCATAATAAATTTGGTAAAGGTTTCTCATATTTTTATAAAGGTTAGAGCGCGGACGATGCGACCGATTTTATTTTCAACTTTGTATTAGGCTCTGAGCCTACTACCAAAGCGTTCGCGCGCTGGTCGCAGGAAATACTAGATATGAATAATAAGTTAATTCGTTCTTGCTGCTGAGCAGTTTATGCTTACTGATATTTATAAAACAGGAAATTAGTTGACTTTTTTCAATCCATAAACCTGTCCCATAAGTGTGGACCTGGAAAAGAATTTGCAAAATTTGTGACGAGCTTGTTCTTTTTGGAACATGGAAATTGTGTTTAGAGCAGGATATTTATGATTTATCTGTGTCGTTGAAGCGTAAGTCAATTCTTTAAATAATTCACCTAGTCTGTCAATAGTTATTCTGCAAGCAGGGTGCATGATTAAAAGCGATTTTGAATTGTTTGGTAAAGTTTCAGTCAAGGGGTTGCAATTTATGAGAGGTGTGTGAAGAAACGATATAACCATTGAGAGGTGTGTGATGGAAGAAACAATATAACAATGCTATTATCTCATGCAAAATCAAGTTTGTTGTGTGAGGTTTGTGTCCTTTAAAAATAAGAAACAAAGGGTTATTATGCTAGCTTTGCTGTGTTCTGTAAAATGCTTTAGGAAATCCATAAATAAATCTGTATCACTCACTTCCAGTGGAAGCATTGTCTAACAACTCTCTTGCAATTCCTTCTCTTGAAAGTTAAGTAATAATGGTGGTTGTTTTGACCGATTTTTCCGCTAGAGGAAGGCAACAACGCATATCGCTAGCCATACACGGCTGACCGCACCTATCCGTACATATATTGCACTTCAATATAATTTATTATTTCTGCATATATTAAGAAGAGAATTATATAATAGATTTGACACAGCCATGACTTAGAACTGCATCTGTTCTTTTATTTTCAAAAGTGTTTGGCACTTAAGGTTTTTGACGTAGCTAAATATCAGCTATAGAATAAAATGTCTACACTAATACGTCATTTTTAAAATGACACAAATAGATTATCATGACAAATAATTAATGATATTGTAAATATTCAGAAATTCAGGGAAAGCAAGTGTTTTTAAAACATCCATATTAGTGTATTTTATCATCGTACATTCAATAGTTTCTTCTGTTTCAGTATCTATCAAATATCAATGTAGCAACATTTCTACGCCGGCCTTAACAAAGCTTGACAGTGATTCGTTAGTTTTGCTAAAAATCAACAGTTACTTTTATTGCTATGTTAACTGAGAGGTTCGCAATTCCTCTAAACATATATCATATTATTACCCAGTCATCAGGGCTGCACGTCTGACCGTGAATCTGATTGGCGTAGAGCGCAGTTTATGATACCAGAACAGGGCTCATATTTTACAGTATATCGCAGAATCAATGGCAACTCATAATGTCCGTCATTTTATGTAAACAAATTAAAACAAGAGTTTTAGAAAGTGATTAAAAAGTACAGTTATAATAGTCTTAACAAAACATTCTTTGTGTCAATACGAATCAGTATCCACACAGGTTGAAAAATTTAAACATGTATTCGCATTGTTCACGCAAGTCATTAATTTGTAGCTGTATTTCTACGTAATTTGTGAATTGTGTTTAATTAAGATAAAATGGTCAAAAAAATGCGGTTTATTTCCGTTTTAACCAATCTAAAACAGAACCCTTTTCTTAGTAGTAATTTCGCCACCTTCACCCCTCCAATGTAAAAATTGTTCCTATGACATTTGCGACTAACATATTCAAAATCCTGTATCCACCCCTGTAAACAAATGATTTACTTACTTAGCTAGCTAGTTACTTCTTACTACATAATTTTAGGCACGAGATTATCAAAAACAAACATTGATTAACTTGGAAATACACTGAGCTTCACATGTATAAAGCTGACTTGTGCAAATCCTGAATCAAATGCCTGGTAATAATGCTTTCTAGCTAACAAGATATTTTTGGATTGCATGCAGGGAGATGCAGGGAAGGGAGTCGCACATTTTAAAACATAAACAACACCTTACAGAGGCTCCTAGGCTATCTTGGATGTTCAGCTAGCAAAATAATTTCTGGAACATTGTAGCTTTTTCGAATTTAATAAGTCTAAGCTGACTTTCGCCACACTTCGTATTCCCTTTTAGCTAGCTAGCTAGTTAGCTAGCTAATGAAATGTATAGAAATATTATCAACAAACAACCCACACATAAGAAATTAAATTAGCTATGCTACCATTTAACTTTAATAAAAGTAAAAAATACGTGTACCTACCAGGTCGAAGTTGGAGTTATATTTCAAGGCCGTCCCCGACAAGATCGATCCTTTTAAAGTCGCTAAATTCAGAATAAATTCACAAAAGTCAAATCAGTTGTCACTCTCTGAGTGTGTCTTCAGTTTACGCGACATAGAACCTTTGCGTGTACTTATTATTAACTTATTGATTTAGAATACAACTTTATTCCCAGTGTATGTTCTCGCTTGATGAGGCGCGTGACCCCGCCGCGTTAATAATAAAAAGTTTATTTGTTTATTTATTTAGTTTGAGATTTTCTCTCCATCTGTGCCGCTCCCCACGCAATAGAAAAGTAAAATACCACACCATGAGTACAATGTTTTGAGTTAATTTTTATATTATATTAATGTTCCATCATTGATTTGAGATTTAAGTTTTCACCTTTGATTAAACTTTAATTGCAAAACTGTGTGACATGCATAAAATGTTCATCTTTTATTTCAACGTTGGATTAAAAGTTACACTTATAACGTTGCTAAAAGGTTGTTGTGTCAACGTTGCATCGACGTTTACTTAAAGTGCTTGAATCAACGTTTAAAAGTAAAAGTTGATTAAACGTTGTTTAAATGTTATTATTTTAACGTTTGAAAGTTAAACATTGAATCAACGTTGACTTTTGGTTGATCAACGTTTCAACTTAATATCAACGTTGTTTCAATGTTGATTTAATTGTTGTGTGCCCACTGCGTATACAACCGTTACACTCATTTTGCGATCATTTCAGTCCTGTATATATTATCTAAGGTATATTTTGTGTATGACGTACGATGTGCAATATGTGCTGTGGTTGTTTAGTGTTTTCTTTCCACAAAAGAGCACTTCTGTAATTAATGAAAGAAAAAGTCTAAATTACACCAAGGGGCTAAGTTTACTTTTTCAGTCGTAAGTTTACTTGAAATAGCACGATTAACTTTAAGCTTCACAGTTGGAAGAAATGTTAGCAAAAAATGTTGGGGCGCGAGGGGAGATGGGGAGGCAAGTTAAAGTCCCCCAGCCACCTGCTCCACCGTGCCTGTGCACCACACAAGTGCATCATATAGGTACACAAACAAGTGCGTTACAGAAAAACAGCACAAATGAACACAACAAAAGTGCACCATTAAAGTGTACTATAAGTGCACTACCAATGTGCACCATAAAGGTAAACAACAAAACCGTGCACAATAGAGTACCGTACAAGCGAACAACAACTGTGCCCCATAAATAAAATGCATTCCACAGTGCACAACAAAAGTGCACTACGGAAAAATAGCACTAAAGTGCACCATTGAAGTACACCACTAAAGTGGTGCCTGTCAAAAGTGCACCAATTAAGTAAACAACAAAAGTACACTTCGGTAAAACAGATTAAGAATAAGTACAAAAAAGAGAATAGATAGGAAGACATAATGTTTACTCACAATGAATTGCCATTTCATATACTGCTATGTGTGGCCAGCCGCGTACAGACAATATCCTTTACAGGTTTATGGACACATGTTAATGCAGATAAATTTGATGAAATTTAAATTTACGTTTCTCCAAATCTTTATTAAATTGTCAAAATATTTGTCCATTGATGTATTATTTAAGCAACTTGGTTCAATGCTATTAATTCTGGCTGGCGCAATACGCTTCAAAAATCCCTTTACAAAATCACGGCCCGCCATTTTACTAACGTTATTAAATGGGTGTTTTAGTTGTTTTCTTTCTGCTTATTCGATATACTACCTTATGAATATCTGTTGTTATTGACAGTCCATAAAATGCTACCTAGATCCATGTGAATGTATTGAGTTAGTTCTTTCTCTTCTTGTTCAGATAGTATTATTCGGTATCTTCCTAGTATGTTTTGATGTATCTTCCCTGTTAATTTTTCGTACACAATATCTGACTATCCTAAAATCAAAATTTTGGTGTTTATTTCCTTTTCTCTCTAAAATCCTCTTTCTTCCAGCATCAACAATGTATTCCTTGAAAAGAAAGTCTTGGATGATGTAATCGCGAATTTAGCATATTAGTTTTACGGAATGGAAGATACCATTGTGAGAATTTTTTTCTGTCTCGTTTAGCCTCATTTTGTCCCTTACCTTATAATACAAGGGGCAATGTAAAATTAATCCACGCAGTTTATTTCATCTAGTGGAAGTCTACCTTTAGCAACATGAAGGATGGAACTATCTGATTCTTTGTTGCGAAGTTGCGACGCAAATAATTAAGAGAAATGTTTGCTGTCGGGAAAAATTTCACATTAAACAAAAGAAGCAAGTTTTAACGGCGAAAGAATGGGAAAATACTGTTTCGAATGCTGAGAAATGTTCACAAATAAACATATCGATATTCAAGACAATGTGTACCGAATGTATTTGAAACGGTTATAAATATAATAGACATCACGCTACAACAAAACGTGATATCGTCAGGAAATCATTTCCTACAGCACTAAAACTATAACAAATATACATTCGTTAGGTCACGGATTCAAATATGTTTATTTCATATAAGTGGCACATCAAAACGTTAGTCTTGTTAGATTTGCGAGGCTACGTAATAAGCTATGCAAGCTGTACAACCAATACTATGATAGCTATGGTACCTGCATTGAGGGAAGGAAAATTCGAACGACATCTTCAAGTTGAGAGAGAGTTGGTGAGACTACTTTTTTTATTCATTCATTTTAATTACGCACAGAACGTACAATATCTTTCAACGCATGTGTGATTTCCAACCATTGTTCCTTCATCGATTTAGTGACACAAGGCCGCAAAGATACGGTTTTTTGTGTGTTTTTTGGGAAGTGTTTTTTTTTTCTATTCAAAAATCATAAATTACATTAAACAAACGCGTGATATCGTCAGGAAATACTGCCCACAAAAACATTAGTATAATTTAGTTTATTAAAGGATCGTAGAATCTTTTAGATGGTAAAATAAAGTGAATAGTGTTATTTAGAATCGTATTGTTGATTTTCTTATCAAACGCGTCATCTCCATAAAGAAGTAGATGCGTTAGATAAGTACTATTAAAAGGCGTAATATTTATGTTACCGTCGCGAAGGGTGTCAAAAAGTGATATACGTAGTCTA
>JANTOQ010660564.1:0-10282 GCA_027564595.1 Bythotiara depressa
ATTCATAGTTACATAAATTATGCTAACATAGCATGGCCAAGCACTAATCCATCTAAACTGAAGAAAATACATAATAAACAAAAACATGCTAGAAGAATTATATTTAACGAGGACATAATGTCACCATTATAGGCCACTGCTAAAAGACCTAAAAGCCTTAAATATCTATCAACTCAACATTTTTCAAACACAAACTTTTATGTATAAGGTCAAACACAAGATAGCGCTAGTTATTGTTCTTAACAAATTTTCTAAAATACTCCACAAATTTATACGAGAAAAATTTTTAACAACCAAAACGTCCTTCCAAAGTATTGAATTATTCTATTCTTTTCATTTCTTTTCATACTTATGGAATAATGTGATATCTCATTATTGCAAAAATCTCCCCAATTTATCCCTATTAAAAAAATTAGTAAAAACACCGCTTCTTAATACTGATGACAAAGCCATGTATTTTTAATATAGATGTATCTAAATTATATAACTTTTGTATATTTACTTTATCACGAAACTCATGCTAGCTCACATAAATGGGGCTTGGCGATAAGACTAATAGTCTTCTTCTCGCTCCAGCTGGCTTACTACACTTATATTTTATTGTAGATATTCATACATCTTTTGTATTTTATATAAGAATATATAACGGCGAAACATATCATGAAAACAAACAAACAAAGATTAAGAGAAAAACATAGCTTTGATTTATCCCAAAATTGGAAATATGGATGAGAATCCCGTGTGGTTTGATATATCACATACCAGAACTGTTCATCACCAAGGGAAAAAACTGTTCCCGTAAAAATAACAGGACACGAGAAGACAAGATTTACCATTGTGTTGGCATGCATGGCTGACAGTATGCATTTGAAAACAATGATTATATTTAAATGAAAAATGGCTCCCAAAGGAAACATTCCAACAGGAGTTGTGGTCCATCATCATCTCAAAGGTTGGATGAATGAAGACTGGGCTGCATTGTGGCTTGACAAAGTTTGGGGTAGACGTCTTGGTGCTTTATCAAAAAAGAAAAACATGCTAGTGTGGGATGCATTTCCTGTGCACCTTTGCGATCTTATCAAATGCAAAGTGAAAGAAGACCACGATGGTTTCCTTGCTGTAATACCAGGTAGGATAACAAGTCTTGTGCAACACCTTGATGTGTGCCTTAACAAGCCATTCAAGGACAGACTTCCTGAAAAGTGGAGCAACTGGATGATTGAAGGTGAAAAATCTTACATGGCTGTTGGAAATGTACAATCTGCTTTGCTGGAAGAAGTGACAAGATGGGTAAAGGAATCATGGCAAGAAATTGACAAGGAAATGATTGAGCGATCATTTAAGAAATGTGGCATCTCCAATGCATTTGATGGAACAGAGGATGATCTCCTGTGAGAAGAGAATCCATTTGAGGCTGTAGACAATGATGATGATCAGGAAGATGAAGACGATAACGAGGATGGGGTGTTTATGATGGAGAGTTAAACAAGGACAAGTTCAACAAACCTTTTAGAGAGAGCCATGAAGAAAATCACTTCTTAGGTTTTTTTATCGTGATTTTTTTTTAAACAACTTTTACCATCATTGTTAGTCCTGCATAATGTTATAGAAGAAGATATTGTAGCAATGATAAAGTCACGAAACTTTGCAAGATAACAATAGTTCTACTGTCATTCGCAATGCAAGAAGACTCAATTAAAATTTAAATAAGAAAGGATTATTAAGTATAATGTAGTGCAGCATGCGTTCTTTTCAATGAGCCTCATCTGCAAAACATGTCCACCTTGCTTTTATAAATCCAGCATACTTACAAAACATACATAAACAAGATGGTGGCATGACGGGTCACACATGATTCAACATGCACTTTTGCAAGTGAAGAGGAAAGTTTATTATTTGGCAACAGAAGATTTCTTTTCTTCTTAAATCTACTCAGCTGGTAAAGTAAAGTATATACTGTTTAATCTCACAATGAAGACACAAAATCTTCAGTTTACAAATGTAGTGAACAAAGACATTGCACTTAATGAATGAAAAATAAATTTACATTTACATTATTGGCTTTCCACAATATATATAATATATATATATGCCATATATAAAATCTTCAAAGTAGCAAGAATGATATTTGTAAACAATTTATGCTATTTGACTTATCCTGTTTCTACTTGTTTTTTGTTTCTCCTCACATCATTTGGTCCTGCACAAGAGAATTTTAATACTCAGAACAACATCACATTTCTTCCAGATCACTTCTTCTTCAGTGGAAAAAGAAACCTAGAAAATAGTGGCAAGCATGAAAAACTTCAGAACATCTCAAGACATCCCATGCAAGCTGTTGACTTAAATATTTTGCACAAAACATATTCATCCTATGTATAATCATTTGAGTTCAAGTTGTTGTCAGAACTATGTTATACTTTAAGAGAATAAATAAATTATTACCATTATTTAGTAATATTTGAACAATGTTTGGTTTGTCATTATTCAATGCTTCTTTTCTTGCTACATCATCAGTATCAATAACGCCGTTCTTTAACAACATCATCAGCATTTCCTTGGAGGAGTTTCGACATACATACTGCAGAGGGGTACTCAATAAATCACCATGATCTAATGGTAGGTTTATATCAGCACCATTCTTTAGTAGGAGTTCAGCTATCTGAACCTTGTCAACCAAAATAGCATGGTGAAAAGGGGTCTTCGAATCTGCTACTTTATCAATGATCAAACAACCTGGAGGACATTTTTCTGCCATGCTAGAATAAAAACCACTCTCAGATCTCATATCAAATCATTTTATAAAACAGCAGGAATAAGACCTTATTATGGACAACTTAAGAGATGCTTTCAATCATGGTTTTGTTTCTTCTCCTTCCTTATAGAAGACAATAGTATTTTTTGTTTCTAAGATGATTTCATGCATATTGAGCTACATTCATGAAAATAAAATATTGATACAAGGTGCCAAAATAACCATAATAAAGTTCTACAATATTGAAATAAGGTGCCAAAATAACCACACTTGATGAGACAGCAAACAAAAATAGTTGTGTACTCTTTCAGATTGACTATCGACATAAGACCGTGGGTACTTTAGTATTGATGTTAACATGATCATACATCATGGTTGTACAGGGGCTGCCTTGTTTGCCTGAGAATAACATAAATTAGGCTTGTAGACTCTTTCCATGTTTTTATGAAGACACTGCCAGGTGAGTTTTTACCTTGTTTCCTTTTAATACCTGCCTATCTTATTGGTTTATTTATAGGACTAATTAGCAAACATTGAGGTCACATTTAATGCCAAACAAAAATGCCTGTCCATTAACAGATAATACATATATAACACTTTAACCCTTTAATGCATATAAGCATACCTCCTGGTTATATTAAACTTCCCATTGGAAACCTTTATAATTTTATGAGGAACCAGGGCATCTTTATCAGCTTTTACCAAAATTTATTTTACATTATATTTCCAATAATTAACCCCCTGGAAAAAGGAAAATAGAAAAGACATGACCAATGATTTGATTCTGTTCTGGGGACACTATGCATTAAAGAATTCATGGCAATTATGAGAACTTGTATCAAACAGCCTTGTTAAGAGTTGAAATGGGATTAAGCTAGCCAAGCTGTAAATAGAAAACTGATAGCATGTTACAACTACAACTATATTTGAACCATGGGTGTAGAACAATGAATCATTGGTACAAACCTGCCAGTTATAATTGGTTGGCAAGACAGCAGAAGACGTACTATCTCAATTTGTCCATACATAACAGCTAAATGCAATGGAGTGTAGCCTGTCTTCATAGGCATATTTATGTCAATAAAATATAATTCCAAATCATCTTGAATGCCATCTAGGTAAACAAAAAAATGGATAAATAAATAGACAATTACCAGTTTAAAAGACATTAGTTACCAGGATAAGCTTCATTGCTGGTCATTTACACCAGGATATATTTTTTCATGACCTGAGTAATACCCAATCATTAGTGAAATACCAGAAGGTTCTACCAAATTATATTGGCATTTTCCAGCTCAGTAGAGCTCAGAACACATGTTTATCTTGTCATCAACCTGTTGAGTTACATCATTCTATGACATATATAAAATATATACAAAATTGATAATATAGTATAATAAACATTGTGACTAAAATAATAAACAGGAATCCATAAATAGTCTTGGAAATTGATGGCCTTCATTTGCAGCAATGAGATATATAGCATAGGATACCATCCTGGTAATGAGATATATAGCATAGGATACCATCCTGGTAATAAATAAGTATTTGGCAAAAGGTGACAAATTGGCGAAATTTCACATAAGAAGCAAATGTATCCACAGATATAATAAAGAGCAAAGTTGCCCTTTTTTACCTTTTCTCATTTAGGACATAGAATATTGTTTGATAATAAAGCAATCAAATAAATGACAGATGTTTACATTGTGGAGGTTGAGCGTTTTAAGAATGTTCTCTAAGACAACCACTCTCCATTTATAATATAGGTTTGCTCAGCCAGAATGTTAATGACTAGAGAAATATCCTCAAGGATAAAAAAGAAAATAAATGAACAAAAAACACTAATGTGAATTTAAAAATCTATCAGGTTTTACAAAAATATGTTATTTACAAACTTACACATTTACATGGGATCCTATCAAAGTGAACTGAGAAAGTGAGAGTACAACACACAAACCTGACACCTTTTTCTTACCGGATGTAGGCAACGTTCGAAAATAAATGACTGCACTCTCTCATGCAAAATCTTTTTGCCATCCTGACAGTATAATGAAAAGAATAATCAGGTATAAAAAGAGAGCAGTGATATGTGATAGGGTCTAGTTTTGCACCAGAGCTAAAAGTTACTATATATACTAGCTTTTAGTGTGGATAATTGATCAAAATAATTATTATACTTATGTAATTTTTAATTTCGATTTTCTAAGACTTCCATAAAAATGTGGAATATGTCATTTTACTACCTCTATTTTTTTTAGCGTTACCAGTGGAAGTATACTATCTGTACTATGCTCTATTTTGTTTTTTCACTTTACTGTTACTTTACACTGTTTCGACGGAGAATTAGCTATCTGTGACTTCCTTCTCTCAGACAGGTTGTCCATAAAGTTTAAAGTTAAATTTTTTTTGTTAATTTTGTATACTTTTGCTTATGTCAGCATTTTTTCCAATTATTTTTATTTTTATTGTTTTGATTAGTACTATGTATCAGCTTTTTAAAAATATATAATTATATAACGTTTACATTGATAGAGTTGCTTTGAATAAGATTTTTGAAAAGGATATATTAAAAAATCCATATTTTTCTACTTTTATTTTTGCATAACATCAATAGAAATTCACTTATAGATTTGTTATATATATAACATGTTTATCGTATGAATATTATTTGAAATAGTTCTCAGTAACAGTACCAGAATTTGTACAGATAAGGGAACCTAATGAAAGTAAGGGGGCACCCTAGCGATAGCTAATGGCTAGTTAGGCAAAAAAAGAGAGCAGTAATGGCATAATATAGAGCAGTGATGGTGTAATATTGAAATATTGTGAAAAATATTGATTTGTAAAATATTTTCATTTCAAGATAAGCTGAAGAAACTTTCGTGAATAGACAAATTTCAAACTGGAATTCTAGAGTTGTAAAAACCAGTAGAATGTTTTTTAAAGCAGCCTTTTTTTATGAAAATGGAAACTTAGCGAGAGGAAACATGATTCACAAATGGACGACCTGAAAACAGGTAAGAGGAAAAAGCAGGATACATAGGGCCCCACATAGGGTACTCATCGGGGTACCTCAACAGACCAGATTAGATAATTGAAAAATCCTTTCTAATCCAAGTAAGCCTGACACATACAGCAAGGGCACGCTTACTTGGAATGCTAAAAAGAATGCAAGGAATTCTAGGCCTTTTTCGTGATTCTTTTCATCAATTTTGGAGGGTTCCAGCCTTTTTTAGGTCATTTTAGGAAGAAAGTACTGACTTTTCAATTGTGAAGTGGCCTGTTAATGGCTGCAAGTAGTACCATTTTCCCACGTATCTTGTGGATGAATCTGTTTAGAAAAAGTATTTAAACAAAAAAATGCAACAACAAACAAACAATAACAAAATCGGGTTTCTGTAATTAAATGCACCCTATTTGGCCACCGGTAAATTTTGAAGACCAAAGGGTGGGCTATCCTCTTGATAATAATTTACCAACGAATCATTTACCATAAATGAAAGACTAAGCGTAACCTTTGAAATAGTATACGAAGATGTTCTATGCCAGCTCTCTTGACAGCATTATTAACACATAAATTTTGCCCATTACATGGGATAGCCATGATCCGATTTTATCTTCGCAATCACGCATAACTATGACTGGCAATATCAAAGTTTTTGTTTGTTCCAATTTCGCAAGTGTGTAGTAATAATGCCAGTTCCTCTCGAATGAGATTGTACATCAAAATCTTGCTGGTCAGGGGGTTTACTCATAATCCTTTCGCAATCAAAAATAAATGATTCAAAATATGAAAGTTTTTCTTTAGTCCACAACCGCCTGTTTGTGCTAACAATGCCAGTTTCAGGTATGAAACACAGCATCATCCACTTTTATCTTTTTAATATAAGTACCCGACTAAAAATATATAACTTCCACTCTCCAATACCCCTGGTTAATGTATTAGCATCAATCTCTCCACAAAAGGTGTTCTCTGACATAATTTATGTGACTAAAATTAATAAAATTGTCAATTTTTATCTTTGCAATCATAAGTAATAGAAAGAAAATACATCACCTATTTTATGCTCCATTACCCCTAAGTAATGAAATTATGCTCTTTTCTATCTATTCTAGTTTTTTAAATGACATTAGTGGGTAATTTTCGCCAGTTTTAGGTACATAACTGCTAATATATATCCTTGCTGACACTGACTGTAAATACACCATTATTATTATGATAATTCACCCTGTACTCTGATTAGAAAACAGCAGTTGCACCAACCTCATCCCCAGGACTTATTTTCCTTTTTTTTACTTGAGGATAGCGGAAGAAGAAGAATCCTCAAGTAAAAAAAGGAAAAGAAGCCCTGGGGATGAGGTTGCAGTTGTTCTTATTTAAAAATATATAACTACCCCCTGAAAGTGTGCAAAAACGTTTTCCTTTTCACCTTCCAGTAAACTTAAAAATAGTGATTAATTTTTATGTTTTACAAGACAGAATGAAAAAAACACTTGTGCCAAAATATAAGGGTGTGTATATACTTCACTTCAAAGTTATATCATCTACTACATTACGCAAGTGAGATTCAAAATTCATGATATTTTCGACAGGGAAAATGCCTCTAGCACGCTCCTCGCAGATAATTTATTTTACAGAAATTTTGCTCAGATAGTGCACTCATGGCCCTGGTCTGAAAATTTAATGATGTGCGAGGTAAGTTAGTACAAGATGGCAGCTTGTTTAAAAGGAAGGTGCTATTTTTTCTGGGAACAAATAAGAAATATAATATTGGTACAACACATAAAACTTGGTTGGAAACAGATCTAATTTAACACTTTATGTACTAAAAAGATTATATAAAATTATTGATTGAATAGATCATTAGCAAACAAACATTTAAGGTACAGTAATGAGTGAACTGTGTCCAAGAGTGCAAAAAATATACTAGAACATAAAATTATAACTGCGCATCTTGCACATTAAATAGAAAATCTTGAACAGCATAAAATAGTACCTCAAAATCTACCATTGCAACCTAAAAATTATATTACAACAAAAATTCTAACTTCGCAACCTCGGAAATTTAGAAAATTTACCATCTAAAAATACTAACTTCACAACATTCGCAACCTCTGCATCCTAGAAAATGTACGAAAACAAAAATACTAACTTCGCAACTTTCACAACCTAGAAAAACCACCACAACAAAAATACTAACTTATCTACCATACTAAATATATTAACTTCACAACCTCCACAACCTTCACAACCTAGAAAATCTAACATATAAAAATACTAACTTTGCAACTTTCACAACCTAGAAAAACCACCACAACAAAAATACTAACTTATCTATCGTACTAAAAATATTAACTTCACAACCTCCACAACCTTCCTAACTTAGAAAATCTAACATCTAAAAATTCTAACTTCGCAACCTTCGCAACCTCCACAACCTAGAAATTCAACCACAACAAAAATACTAATTTCGCAAAGAGTATACACATTTTTATCCAGCTCATGGTCTCCACATGGCCCTAATTCATAAGTTTCATGGACACATATATGATGTTGCCCAAAAGATGTCTGATGATGGCCTCTTAATTTCTAAGGAAAAGTGCCCTTTTTGCTAAAAATGTTTAATTTTGATGCATACAGGAAGTGTGACCACTCCCTTCCTGACCTCTGATTCTAGATTACTGTAATGATTATTATAATGGGAAACTTTATTAAATATTTACTTGTTTATATACATCATATTTATTTTATGGGTAACAGGAATGTCATATATTTTACTGCTTTTAATTGCTTTTAGCAGCAAAGATGTGGAACCAGTTCAATGATAAACATAAGATAAAATCAAACTGTTTTTGAAGATTCCCTCAACAATCAGGTAAAAAGAAACTATACCAAATATACAACCTACCACATTAAACCTCACTTTTATATTTTAGATATATATATTGCCTTTCCTCTATTTAACACCCAGAGTGCTTACTTAAACATGTTTGAAAAGAATTGTGCGCTTATTACACAGACTGGGAGCTTATTTAAAACAAGATGATAGAAATATTCTCAACTGAAATTTCAAATAAGTGATTGGGGCAGCCACACATATGAAAATTCCCTGTATACATTCATCACACATGTTCAGTATTTTAAGAATATTTCACATTCTTCAAATAATTTATATATAAAAGTATATATTTTCTGAATGCTGAATAATTCCTCTATTTAACTATGTAGCTCTTGTTAACTTAGCCCATTGTGGCAAGTAATACAAAAAATAATGACTTATTTTTATGTGAGTAGCTTAAAAGTGCTCCAAGTCCCCTCAACATGATTTGCTTTCATAAAAAAATATAGTTCGAAACTTCATTCTAACCTGAACAAAATGGTGTCTCACTTTTTCTATATCATTTATTATTCAACTTTAATCACGGTATAAAGTTTTAACTTACTCAGTTTCTTTATAAATTACTACCAAAAACTCCTTACGCATCAATAAAAATGAAACAACGCCATCTAAATGAAAAATGAGATACAGTTTTGTAGCTTAATTTATTATCTCTTCAGTGAAATCATTTTTGATACGTTTCAGTAAAGTTATGGGGACTTGGAGCTCTTGGAAGTTATTGTACCATCAAGTTTTCATGTTTTGAGAAATTTAACATTTTAAATTGCATCTCAATCTCAGAAATGAACAAAGAATATTTATCTCTTATAAAAGGCCACCTGGCTTTTATTTGGTATTCTAAAGCTTTTGTTTTATATTAATAAAATGTTTTTACATTTTAAATGAGTTGAATGTGAGCATTCATGTAAATGCTCAAATATGTTTACAATCTTTATAATTTGCATTGTGTAACAATGTAATAGTAAGTAGGAAATTTAAGGAAAACAGTTTATCTCCCCCTTTTTTCACATAACCCAAATTAAATTTTATATTTCTTATTCAAAATAAATATTACTTAATACCTTAGCTCTTATGTGATACTTTTTTCATAAAAAACACACAATCGCTCGAAATGTCTTTCCTTCCTTTACAAAAGGGTATCTGTGTATTTTAAAAACAATAAAAAAATATACATTTTCTATGTAATTTTGGTTGAAAAACATATATCTATCAATAAGAATTGAAAGACGATAATAATTAAAAAAATGTGACACCCTTTTGTAGACCAATGTTTTGCTGCATGGAATGAGAGCAATTTTGTTATATTATGATAAAGAATAATGAGAGTATTTTCAGCTTTTTTAGTAGCTCTAGCTCCTCCAACACTCGTCCACTTAAAATAAACGTCTGAAAAGGAGAGTGCATGTTTCAGGAAACCTAAACATTTCCAGAATGAGCATATAAAAAAAGTTACAAAAAGGGCATTCAAATCTGTTCTTAAAGTCACCTCTCTATAAAAAAATAAACAGTTTATAGAAAATACCCTCTCTCTATAAATGTTACTTTTCATAATTCTTACAATCAGTTTTTATAGAAATCAAACTTTATAAAGAACACTAGCCTAAGGGAGACATCCTTTCTTTATTCC
>JANTOQ010660675.1:0-10281 GCA_027564595.1 Bythotiara depressa
GCAAAGAAAGTGATATCTTTTTAATAAAGTTTACAAAGGAGCGGCGACAAGTATTTTTGTAAGTCTTTTATTGAAGATAATGACACATAAACTTTGATTTTTTCCTTTAATCATATAGTCTATACTATACAAACATCTTCAGAGTCCCAGTTTTCCGACTAAAAACTAACAGGGTCCCACTTTTTCAAGTCCAACTTTTTCGACGTCCCACTTATTAGGGTCCCACTTTTCTGGGTCCCGGGACCCGGGACCACGTCCCACTTTTAGACCATGCCGTAAAAATAGTATAGTTAGTATTATTTGTTGACCACCGGCCAGTAAAATGAGACCTCTTAAAGATCACTTAACAAACTTATTCTCAAATATTATTAATTCTAATAAAACAATATTCCTTGCAGCTGACTTTAACTTGAACATATTAGACTATAAGAATAATAAAAAAGTTAAAAACACCTTTAATTTAATGTTTCAGCATTCCTTGATACCTGTTATTAAAAAGCCAACTGTATTACACGGAAATTAATAACAGCCATAGATCATGTTATTACAAACTCCTTTGAACGTAGAGTAATATTTCTACAGGAATTATAAAAAGTGACATTTCAGATCACTACACTATTTATATTACTGCTGAAGAAAATATGCTTAGTAGCTTCTCAGATCATACTAAAATATATAAACGACGCATAAAAATAAAACAATAACAAAATTCAAAAACACTCTCAAAGATATCAATTGGGAACATTTACCACACACGAATTGTCCAGACAAAGCGTGTAATTTATTTTTAAAAACCTTTTCTGCAGCATATGACGACTGTTTTCCAGAAGAAGTAAAAATTAAAATCACAAATTTACTAAGTCCCTGCATTACGACAGGTCTCCTTAAGTCATCTAAAAAGAAAAAAAGCTCTACGATGAAAACTTGGGACGTAATTAAAGAAGTGATTGGTAAAACAAAACTTCGTAATAATTAAAAATTTTCCTAGGAAACTTACAGTAAATAATGAAGAAATTAATGGTAAAAGGTTAATTGCTGAAAGTTTTAATGAATACTTCATAAATGTAGGTCCCAACTTAGCCTATGAAATTCCTGAAACACCATCAACATTCAAAACATATCTGAAATCTCATAATATTTTACAAGACGAGTGTAATTTGAGTCATAAAGTGTTTGAAAAAGCTTTTTTTCACTAAAAAGTCAAATAAACGTCCTGTTAATGATCAGATCAGCTTTAACGTTGTAAAGGAAGTTTGCCATTTACATACGAACCACTGAAGTTAAGATTTGAAATGTCACTACCAAAAAGAAAATTTCCAGAGAAATTAAAAATAGACAAAGTTACACCAATCTTTAAGACAGGAGATAATACCAAATTATCAAATTATAGACCTATATCAGTTTTGCCTTGTTTTTCCAAAATCTTAGAAAGGATAATGTCCAGCAGATTATACAAACATTTAATTCGTAACAACATACTATATAATAAACAATTTAGATTTCAGAAATATAATTCAACTGAACATGCTATAATTCAACTTGTTGACGAATTGTATTCTTCGTTCAATGAAGACAAATTCCCATTGGGCGTTTTTATTGATCTGTCTAAGGCATTTAACACTGTTGATCATATAATCGTACTAAGCAAATTAGAACATTATGGAATTAGGTGTAACAATTTGAAATGGTTTCAAACCTACCTATCAAATAGAAAAAAATTTATTACATATAATCAAAACAGACAATCACCGGTTAGGTAAATAAAATGTAGTGAGCCTCAAGGGTCAATTCTTGGGCCACTACCCTTCCTTTTATATGTTAATGACTTACACCAGTCCTACAAGATACTACAACCAATTATGTTTGCGGATGACACAAATCTTTTCTATTCACATAAAGACTTACACACATTAATTCCGATAGTTAACGTAGAACTTAAAAATATTAATAACTGGATTATGGTAAATAAATTATCCTTATATGCCGATAAAACTAAATATGCATTTCCCCACAAACTAAGCGCATGTGATAACATCTCATTAAAATTACCTGATTTGCAAATAAATAACAGAACAGTAAAAAGAACAAAGGCAATAAAATTCTTAGAAGTCATTATAGATGAAAATTTAACGTGAAAAACACATATAAATGAAATTGAGAACAAGATTTCTAAAGATTTACGCATGATGTATAAAGCAAAATGTTTACTAAGAAAAAGGTGTCTTAAAAATACTTAATTTCGCATTTGTACATAGCTATCTAAATTATGCAAATATCAGCTCGACGAGTACTAATTTTACCAAACTAAAGAAATTGTATAATCAACAAAAACATGCAGTTAGAATTATCTGCAACGAGAAAAGAAATACACTTGCTAGACCATTAATGAAAGAATTAGGAATACTACAGGTATATCAACTAAATATGTTTCAAACGCTTAATTTTATGTTTAAAACAAAGATACAATTGACACCAAATGTTTTCTCTCGATCATTTCAACACATCACATATAAATACCCTACCAATTATGCTAAAAACAATTTTTTGATACCATATAAAAAATTGAACTTCTCAAGATTTGCGATATCAGTGAGAGGTCCTACTCTCTGGAATAGCTTTTTAGATGACTCTGCTAAGACATTAACATCCGTCCCCATTTTTTAAAGAACTTTAAAAAACAAATTGTTTACCTTTGAAAACTAGATTTCTCTCTTCGCGTAATATCCATGCGTCTATAAATACTGTGTAACGTAACTTTATGCACAAAGGTGCTTGGCCATAAGACTATTTGTCTTCTTCAGGCCCTGCCTATCTAAACCCACAAACCATAGGTTATATAATTATAGATTGTATAACGTAATTCTTATTATTTTATTACGTTAGTTACTTTGTATATTATTTCAAACTGTAGATTGTTTTTAATTGGCGAAAATATATAACATAACAAATACGATTTAGATAGTAGTTTGTTCGTGTGTTCGAAAATAATGCTGACGTCAGGAAACTTCATGTGACTAACACCGCCATTTTAGTTTCAAATAATAGAGGAAAGTTAGGGATATATATGTACCAAATATGGTTAAATGTCCATTTATAGTCTGGAAGATAATGAGGCGGGGGCTGTTTTTCTTTTATCATGGATGTTACTAATAAAAAATAAAATAAATAAAAGTTGGTAATAGTTGATAAGTCCCATGATATTTCATATAATGATAAGGGTTACCATTAGGAAGTTTACAATAGAAAAGAGGTATATACAGGTATTACATGGTTAATTGGGATTACTGTTTTTGTAAATTCTCATCAAGAAAACGAATAACCAAAAAGTGTTCATTTCAACGGAATTGGCTCTGAAATATCCGATTTCAGGAGCTAATGTTGCTTTATTTGTTTTCTAAGCTTTCAGCTTCAGAGAGCTTTATACAACTACCCACATTGCACAATACTACACCACAGGAGCACATTCGCATATCGCGTTATAGGAATCACTTGTGGCGCACACAAACATATGAAAACCACCTACGGTTCTTGCAAAGAGGTCATCCTCTGCACTGTGACGTGAATGGGAGTCGAACACGCAACCTTTAGATTGCAAAGCTCAACT
Organism: Bythotiara depressa; assembly: GCA_027564595.1. Classification (NCBI taxonomy): domain Eukaryota; kingdom Metazoa; phylum Cnidaria; class Hydrozoa; order Anthoathecata; family Bythotiaridae; genus Bythotiara; species Bythotiara depressa. The sequence continues at coordinate 3,605 of JANTOQ010660675.1, forward strand.
CGCTCACCACTGTACCACAGCACCACTAATGTTCTAATGTTGATTCTGAAGAGATTACAACAAACAAAAGCCAACCTATATTTTTTCAAACCAATGTTAAACAACATGGTAACTTATTAAGAGAGCACAATAGCATAAAAAGAGTAGGATATTCGATAGTTCGACAGTTGCACCGCATTATATAACTGAATCGATATTTAGGACATTGCTGATTTTCCTGTTTGTTTACTCACTATGACGAATAATATTTGTTGAAATGCTATGAAGTTTTTGAACAATAATATCCTCCCAAATAATTTGTTACATCTTTCATTCATTTCTGCACATTTTCTTATTTTTACGTGGTTTACCTATGTATACTATGATTAACTTAGTTTCCTCTTTTGAACAGTGAAGAGGTTCCGCTAACTATTGCGAGTGGTGTTTTTAAATGTTTATATATAGACGGGTGTACATCCTGTTCCTTGACGATATCACTTTGGTGTCTTGCAGGGAACATTTCCTGTCTTTTGATTCGTACTGTCCTGTTTCTCTCGTATTTTTCCATGTTTCATAATTTGATAATTTGGTTGTTTGATGGTTTCTTGTGTGTTCATTTGTATTTATTATATAGAATAAAAATAATTTACAAAAATGAGTATATACACATTTGCTGTCCGTCTCATATTAAGTAAAGTAATATTCCCGCTTTGTTTTATTTCCAGTTTTTCAAGATGTCCATGTGATGATAGTGATGATTGGGTTTTTGATGACATTCCTGAAGAAATACAGTTACAGTGCAGTTTCGTACAACCTCTTCATAATGGCCGTTTCTGTCCAGTGGTCTACGCTCATCAATGCATGGTTGCGCCAAAGAATAATGAAATCTGAAGGTCATTTTCAGGGAGATGCAACACGTATTACAGTAGGAGTGAAAGAGTATGTGACCATTTTTATATTAACACCGTCTGCCAAAGATTATTACAACAAGTTTATAATATGTTTTAATAAGGTTAATTGCAATAACAAGTTACGTATAGATAAAATACATATAATAGTAAGTAATATTATATTAATAGTAACAGTAATCAGAACTTCAAGGATCTGGGACTTATATTTAGGGTTCCTTCTCAGTTTTACTTTACCTATGGGTACATTTTTCTTTTATTGTATATAGTGGGATTTTATCTGTATCATAAAATTAACTTACAAAACAGCATTTACAACCATCAATGTAAAGTCTCGTCTTATATATTTTCGTCCAGTGAGAAAATTATCGTGCATATCGACGAATTTGAGGTTTATTTTCTGGTTGGAGAAAACATTTATGTTCCCGTGTGTGATTGTAATTTTTAGAATACTGGCAGCAGATATCACAGCCGCTACAGTTCTGATCTCATTTTGTGTTGTTCTTGGCAAGACCAGCCGTTTGCAATTACTGATTATGGCTATTATTGAATGTGTCGTATATGCTATAAACGAAAGCATCCTCTTTGAGTACCTTCATGTTTCTGATGCCGGTGGTTCCCTAGTTGTTCACCTGTTTGCCGCATGTTTTGGTCTTGCGGTTGCAGCAGTTATCCAAAACTCAGGAAATGAACACGAAAATGAATCATCAGAATATCATGCAGATTTATTCTCTATGGTCGGTCAGTAACAATTCTGTTTTCTTTTTACGTTTCAAGCTTCAACAACTTTACAAACAGGTACGTGGCACATAACTTCTCCATATGAATACACAATATAACAGCACACAAAACATTGTGCTACTCGTACAGTTTGTGGTTGCAAAGAGGTCGCTCCCCGTACAGTTTATGGGAATTGAACAGGTTACATATGCAACATATCCGCATACAAATATTTCATGATAACCATGAAATGTGAATTCAAGAATACTTCTCGATGATCATGAAACATTTCGTAAAAGGTACAGCAGCTCTCTAATGACGATTATACTTGTATCCATTTTTATATTGATTTTTAGTTAACTCATTTTTTAAAAGCCGGGACATCTAAAAATACAAATTAAGCTGTAAAAAAAATTCTAGACTTTTTACAAGTTCATAACTGCTATTTCTTGGTATACTATACTTTTACTTCACCATGATATGATGAAGAAAACATGTACGCCATTAAACATTCTGAACAAGATTAATCTAACGAGCAATCTTGTGATCAATGTTATACCTGTAAACCTTTGTTTTATTTACTCCTTTGATTAAAGGTACTTTAGCATGTAGAAGTCATAAGGCTCTCTTATAACTGTTATCAGTTTTAGCCATATATTTAGCTCCAACTTTCGACTACTTTGACGTAGCCCTTTAAAACTTTCTGACGTCAAAGATATGTCTATTATGCAAAAACGTTTGTGCAGAACTTGCTTGTTTTTCTTTATTTCGGTCTATACAGACAACAATATTAAGAGTGTTCACTTTGCGATTTTTCTCGACATGGAAATTTTTGAATAACTCCTGAAATATTAAAAAACAAAAAAATTCCAAGGAATTTAACATAACGTGGAGCAACTTGGAGCATTTTGAAGAGTTTAAAAATGAGTTAAAACGCCCTTTTTCCTGTGCGTTTTTTCCGATAATAAAAAATAAATATATTGATAATTAGAGTTTACCTATATATCTACTAGCCTTATAAATTTGGATTTTTAAAATTATGGCTAAGAAGGAGAATTTTACTAAACATAAAAAGATACAAGTGTCCTTAAGACCATTGGGAATTATAATTAACACGCAAACTATTTTTATAAGCGTTTATAGCGCCACAAGCGAAAGGAAGGTATACATGTTTAAATATCAGGAAGGATGTAGGGGTTGGTGGTTGGGATTTGGGTTAGGGCATGTTCTCTTCACTAACGAATGTTTTTCATTTTACGATAGTCATAAATTTCAGTGATGAGGATTAATTAAAATATTTTATTATAATCACTAAATATTCTTGAATTCACATTTCATGATTATAATGAAATATATTTGCGAGGATGGGTTGACATATGAGCTGCAAAACTATCTTGCTACAACTGCACTTAAATCCATTAGTAACAAACCCGTATAACTAATGTTGCATTGTATCTAGCAACTTAAAACAAGATAATAATAAAATATAATTATTCGTACCAGGAATAATTTCACAGAAAAAAAGAAAAATTTGAAGTTCAGTTTTTATAACAATTTATAGAAATGAATAAATTTGTTACAAAAATGTCAATAATTATCAAATAATACCATGAAAGAGCAGAGAATTTGAACATGATCAACATGAACTGCTAAATACAACATCCGTATACTGGAAAACGCTGGCTTCCGTCGTGATCTGAATAAACATATATAGGGTCATGTTAGCATATCACTTTAACATTCCTAGTGCCCACATCATGGTAAACCAACGTCCTGACCACGTTGAAATAACTTTGTAGATTTTTTGTAACGTTGTTGCAACGTCGTGTGACCATGATTTTCCCACTGGGTTAATTATAAATAAACAATCACGTTTTAGGTACTGCATTTCTTTGGTGTTTCTGGCCCAGTTTTAACAGTTGTTTAGTTAGCCACTTACCATATCAACAGAACCGAGCTATTATCAACACCTATTATTCTCTCGCCGCATGCGTCGTCACAACATTTGTGGTTTCACCAATGGTCGACAAACGTTATCGCATGAACATGGTAGGTTAGCAATGTTTATAATTCTTTTTTGTAACTGTTTTGTTAGATAAATCCTGTTGGCCCATAAAGTGATAAAATGACTTTCTCAGTTGACACATCATGGTCAAACAAAGTCATGACAACTTTGAATAATCGCGAAAGACGTTGTTGTAACGTCGTTGTAACGTCGAGTGATCGTGATATACCCATTGGGTAAACTCTTTTGATTTACATAACGGTTACGGACAGTCAGTAACATACGTAGGTGAAAGATGTTCATCATTATAAAAAATCTTCAAATGAGCTTTTCTCATTTGTTGTAAGATTTCAAGTTCAAATACCATCAATTCTGATTGTTCCAATTTTTGTAAAATAAATTACGTCATCTTGGTTACTAGAAAATGTGAAAAATGTGACCTGATGGTTCACTCTATCGTAGTTCAACTTAACAACTACATATAATGTAACAAATTACAAACTAAATAAACTAAAAAACTAATGCTGTGACCAATACTTCTTTTCACAAACATTGCGCAATAATACGTCAACTTTTCAAAACAGCAAGCATATTATGTACATTTGAAATAAAAAACAGATAACAGGTTCGGATTTCTTGTCAAAAAGTAAACAAACAGAAAATATTTTAGAGTTCTTAGTAAATCAGGGAAGCGTTATCAACTGTTAGAAAATATTCAATAACAAAAGCCTCTTTAAGATAACAAGGCTTTGGTTACTAAATCGACATATAAGAAAGCTTTGACTGGATTTAGTCATATGCAATAAACTCGGATCTGTTTGATTTTTAAAACTTGAAAAATATGCTATAAGCACAATTTTTTACGTAGAATCCATATCGGAAGTCCGTTTTTAATAAAAACAAACTTCAAATTTCAGCGTAATATATGAAGGTCTATTAGTATAAGGGAAGGGAAATAAAACATCCGCAGTTACAACTACGTTTTACAGATTAATATGATTAGGTGTATCATTTAATAACAATCTTGTACTAAAACAACCTTTCTCTTAACCTAATTAATTGTTTGAGTCATTGTTAGAACGTTGTATCTACCTACTTGTTCCTTATTAAACTGAAAATATAATATTCAGACACTCCAATATTATTTATTATAAATTTCTAGTTACATCACTGGTTACATCACTGCAATGGTTTCAGAAATAATAAAAAAATTCCACTCAGAAGTATTGTTAATGACAAACCATCATTATTTCTACAGCTATTAGAGTGGTGCATATCGTCAATAGATTAAAGTTATAACATGAAATACTTTCGAGCTTAGTATTAATATAATAATATTACGGGTAATTTTCTCAAATCGAGGAAACTCGGGGGTTATATTAGTTTTCCGATCATAACTATGGAAATACTCATGCTTATTACCTGTCAGCCATTTTGCTGGAGGGCAATAAAGAAAATACACAATGTTGATTGGCGGAATCGACACTCTCGCGTGACTAACGTGAGTCAATATCCCGTTATGAAATTAAGAAATCTGTCAGTAAAACCTTTCTTTTACCTGTATCTGTGTTATAAAATAGATACCTTATGATCCATGTATTGACTTTTAAATTTATTGTGAGATATTTTAGTAATTTAAACCATGGAAAGGTGGGTTATTTTTGTAGAAAGAAATTACATCATTACATATTCTTCTCAGAGGGTTGAAATAATATATTGGTTTGGGTAAAATATGTTTTTCTTAACTGACATTACACTCCAATGATAAAGATCTGTATCCCCTGGCAGATAATATTTGTGTATTTATTTTCATACTGGTGAATAAACAATTTTATGCCTTCATGAAAAGTTTTTTAATAACCAACCCACTCCCAACTTTAAGCTAAGAGGTCAGGGCTACTGTATCAGTAGCCTTTACATGCTATTTCGTCCTGAAATTGGTTCCGAAAACTTGATTCGAATGTTTTCACTAAAATCTTTTCTTGTTCATTTCAAGGAACATATCCAAAACGCTTCTTTAGCTGGTGGTGTGGCTGTTGGTGCTGCTGCAGATTTGGTGTTGAAACCTTGGGGAGCAATCTTAATGGGTTCCATCGCAGGTGTTATAAGCACGTTAGGATTTACGTATTTAACAGTAAGTAACATTGAGTATAGAGCGTTGATTTTTAAAACGATTTACTTACAATTGCACATCATACTAAATATATCTACATTTCTTCATCCAACTGTTTAATGCTTATCAATTTGAGCATTGAAACTCCAGTTCAATCAGCATCTGCTATTCAAATGCATTTATAGTTAAGTTCAAAGTCCTTTTCCAGACTTGCAAATTGTCGCAAAAACCTTTATATTGACATTGTATAACTTGCAGAAGAAAAATTAATTATTCAGCTACTACAAAGGTACGTCACAGTAATTAAATATCTTTTCATTAGCCATACGTCAGCAGAAAGTTAAAGATTCACGACACATGTGGCGTGCTCAATCTTCATGGTACACCTGGGATTGCCTCTGGAATTGCAGCTGCTGTAGCTGCAGCGTTTATTGATATAGATGCTTATGTGAATCCTGCTGAGTAAGATATAACCAATGCCATAAAATATTTCTATGTTAATGGGATCATTCTTATATTACCTAATCAAAATTTGGATACTTTTTACATCCTTGTTATAGACCAAACCTCCTCCTTTTTTAAAAATATTGTTAGGTAATGGGAAAATAGTAAACTATATATGTATATCTTTATTAGAAAAAGAAAGAAAATGGACGCAAGTGTCAATCTAAGACAAAAAAACAAAAATAAACACCGTGATAGAGAAAAGTTATAACTATGTTTCATAGTGGTTTATAAAGAAAATTAATTTAAAAAGTCGAGTCCTTGTGTCATCCTTTTCCCAATCTCCCATAATCTTCTATAAGCATTTTGTGAGAGACCGAGAGATAATAACACTCTCCGAAACGTTACTATTTGTTCTTAAAATATTATTCTTTCGTTTAGTTTTCACAGCATTTACTCGAAGGTGTGGTCTCCAGCAAATCCTACGGGAAACAGAAGTCAGTCACAA
>JANTOQ010660897.1:0-19292 GCA_027564595.1 Bythotiara depressa
TCAAACAAGAATTTCGACGAAAGTGCATAGACCATAGACAAGCACTAAGTGCGTCGGCGGGAGGGAACATAGGCTAGTCTTCTGTGGCTATGGTCTGATACAGACATAAATAAAAAAATTCCTACCAATCTAATAATCTTTTAACAAGGTCTTCATGCCTCTCCGAGTTTAGTATTTCCTTTAAACACACCAATGTTTCATCAGATAGCAGGATCCGTGTAGTTAAGCGTACAGCTTTTAAATTATTTTTCCATCTTTTTGGTTTTGCAAACATTTTCCGCAAGTTTCTCTTTTTACATTCTATTACCCCGTTGTTTGTTGATTTTCTCCTCTACATGCAGAAAGAAGGCAGCTGGATAATTTTAAGTTTTTTACACATCAGAAAATCTAACCAATCAGAGTTATTCAAAAATGCATAAATCAAACAAATTAAAAAAACATCAAAATTTTTTGTAACAAATTATCCAAAATATGCACCAATGAGCTGCCGAAATACAAACCTACAAGCCTTATTGGAGGAAGTCGTTAAAATGAATGAATAAATGTGTCTCTGGATATTATATTTGGAATATCATAAGATAAGCGAAGCAATGGTGTGTAATATGTGGCACACTTTTACAACTTTATATACTACATCCGAAAGAGTCAATAAAAAGATTTGAGGGATAGCACCTTTAAGAATAAAATAATTAATTAGTTTTTGTGAAGTTCTGTATTGCACGATACTTTACCAGTTAAAAAACCATTGGTTATTGTAAGTGACATATTTTCTGCCAAATTTTCAACCTACGATTATTTTAAAGCATGGTTTTTTAACTGGTACTAACAACATGGTTCTAATAAAAAGAGTGTAATAGTCTTCTCCTGTGTATTTGTTTTTCCCTCTTCTTACATAGATAATAGTTTTTCATTATTTTCTGTTCCACTCACAATACTTTTATTTTATAGTATCTACAAATGATGAGGAATGTGGTAACAGGTATCAATAAATTTCTTCATTGCTCTGTAATTTATTTTTTATATTTACTGTGTTTCTACATTAAATGTTTTTGTGACAAGATTTCTGTTTAACTCTATTATTTATTTATCTTTGCATGGGGGAATGCCCCTCGATGCCCCTCCCCTCTGGTTTTTTAAATAACTCACAATTAAATTATCCAAAAGCTAAAATTTCACACACGTCTGCCGCAAAATATATATGAAAGAGATTTATGAAGAAAAAATATTTGGTCTATTTTGTATACTATTATTGCAAGTGACATCATGAAAATCAAGCAAGTGGAAACTAAGTTATTAAAATTTTAATAATTACCTATTGTTCTATTGTTCTAAAACAGTAAAGAGACAAAAGACCATTGTTTTAATTTCCTATCCCAAATTTATTAAGGTCTTCATGGAAACTTTATTTGTATAAAGTTTGGTGAAAATTGGCTCAGTAGACAATAAGTTGTTGTAATTTCAATAATTTTCTATTGTTCTATTATTCTAAAACAATAGAAATACTATTGATATATTGTTCTAAAACAATAGAGAGACAAAGGGTATTTATTTAGAATATATTCCAATTATTTTAATCAGATCTGCTCGTGTCCATAACTTGTACAAAGTTTGAAGAAATTTGAGTAAATAGGAACATAATATATTTCTATTGTTTTAAAACAATTCAAAGACAATAGCTCATTGTTTGAAAAAAACTTTTGTATTTTTTTAATTGTCTTTGTTCATGTAACATTTGTGGAAATTTTCATACAAATTGATCCGCTACAAAATAGTTTAGAGGGGTAGGGCATTTTTGCCTCTCCCAAACAGAATATACTCCCCAACATAACCAAATAAAATAGGTTTGATCAAGAAATCAGCTTTCTGGTCATGTATATTTTTGTCAGGAAGAAGAGAGGAATACTTGTTGCACAGCATAGAGGTTGTTACCCATACAGCCCATACAACTAATCACCTGTTTTATCTCAATCAACATTGTGTTACGAGTATGGTACAAAACACACATACATGGTGGAATTTGTTTCAAGAAAATTAAAAAACAAAAACATGCAACATTAGATTGTTTGATAATAATACATTATAACTTGTATAGTTATTTAGTCTGCAAATGCTGGTCCCTTGCTTTGTGTTGAAACTTAGAAAGCTGACCTTAACATTATTTGTTTTGTACAACCTAATTGACCTATAAAAACAGTGCCAAGTGGAAGATTTTTATATCTGTAATTTCATGAAAAACATTTTCTCCAAATTAGGTCCGCATTATTTTGTTTTTCTTAGCTCATTTTTCAAAAGGGTAGTTCTTAACAGAAAACATGGTAGAATTGTCATGCCAGTGTCAACAAGTGTACTTTCAAACTAATCTACTTATTTCCAGCCTCCAAATTATGAGCTGCCTTAATTCAAAAAATTCACTAAACATGTTTCATGATTTGGGATAAAAAATAATGGAAACGGCGTAGAAAGTATTAGGATTTTTGACAATTATATCAAAACATGATGCGCTAGATTTAATATAACTTGATATAAAATGCATACATTGAATATAAAATGCGTAGACTTACTATAAAATACACAGCAATTCATACAAAACAGGTAGACTTGATATAAATATGTATTTGATATAACTTGATATTCGTCCCATTTGGCACTTCATACTGAAACGTAAGGGTACAACAAGTAGATAAAAAAGGCAGATTTCCAAGCAGACAAATATGATTGCTCACAATGCATGCACCACAAGATTAAGTGCACTTAATTTCCACTTGGCCACACAACCATCTTGTATAATCTCTATTATAGTGCTTGTTTGTTTTGTACACTTGATAACAACTTTAGCTTGCTAACACCAGTAAGAAATTGTCAGTAAAGAAAGGGATTTCAAGTACAAGAAATATACAGTGAAAGGAAAGAAAAAGAAGAGTATCAGTAGCTAGTAAAACATTTCTCTTGATAATTGTTAAAATATGTAAGTTTTCGAGAGAGGCCATGTCAAAGTTTCTTGTTATATATTGTTCTTGGATGAGATATTTATTATCTGTATCAAGCTCTGTAATTGAAGAAAAACATACAGAATAATTATCATTACAAAAAAGAACCTGAGTATAAAAATATACAGTGAAAGGAATGAGAAAGAAGAGTAGCTATCAGGAAATTATTTGACTACAAATAATTCGCAACAATTTTATAACTCTTGTATGTTTGTTGCCAGACCAAATCATTTTTCAAGAGAGATTCAATGATAACGTTTGTTGTTATTGTTGAATGAGACATGTTTCTTCTCTATTTGCACAAAGTTATTATGATTTGCAAATAAAAGCCTCATTGAATATTACAATTTTTTGAGCATGTGCTTAGAAAATGGTGCTTAGAAAATGGTTGATTAATACCTGCTATTTTAACTGAGCATACACACAGTTCTGAGTGATTTTGGTCACACAGTAATTTGTAACCCTATTCTGGCTGTGGTCTTGGTGACCCTGTTTGGACTGGGGGGGATGCCCTACCCCATGACTTCCTAGCCTTAAATGGTTTCTTAACGAAACAGATAATCACTATAACATATTAATTAAAATGGCAGCCATTATGGCGAGTTTAGTCACGTGATACATTGCTGACCTTAGCAGAATATGTAAAATTTTAATACAACAGTTATGAAGAAATTATATTATTTTTTTGCTCATGATATAGACTAGTATTTAACCTTATTTTATTTACTCTACAATACTCTAGAAATATGTCTTAGTAATTATTTGTTCCCAGGACTTGTGCATGAGGCGCCAAAATTGTTAAAATTATTTTTTTCATGACAAATAATTGACCTAAACTTGAATATTGACAGGTAGAAGATAAAGCTATTGGACTTTTTTTTTCATATATGTCATAATAAATGTTTGTTTTTTGGATGATCCTTTTCCAAATAGATAAAAACTTAGCTACTAGAAGTTTCATGGCAAAGGCAACTCTCTACCAAAAGTTATTTTAGAACAACCGAGGGGTAGGGCACTTTCCCCCCCTCCTCGCAGGCAGAATAGGGTTAAGTGGAAACCTTCCTTTACTCTGGTGGCTCTCAAAAGTAAACTCCAGTGATCCAATTTTTAGTTATATACCCATACAAACGGTAATCAGTTACTTCTGTGTTGTATATTCATAAACGTAATATTTGTAAATAAAGTATACAGTACAAGTATTTCCTAAAAAGGTTTTACTTTAGTTCAAACCTGTTTCCGTATTTCCTCAGCATCTTGTCTATTATCAGTTTTACTATCTAATTTTATCTTGTAATTGTGATTGAATGCACTGCAAGACATTATTTAAAAGTGTATTGTGTAAAATTATTCCTACCCTCCCTAGATTATGGTCATCCACCAAAAGTGATTTTATTTTACAATTTAGGGAACTAAATATATCCAGTTTCCTTACAAAAATATAGAGAATATAAAAAGTTGAAATTTCAAGCATATCATTTAAAACATAATGTATATAACTCAAATTAATGCCCCTAAAAAATTGAACTTACTGAATATCTTTTTGACATTTATCTGAACTCTTGTGGGGTACAATGTGGTTGTAATACTGTGTATATCCTATAAATAAATATATAAATAAATATCTTGCCTATAACAACCCAACTATAACACTTACGAGATGTGCTATTTGATGTAGTAAATAAATTATGTTGTATATCAAAATAAAATAAATAAAATTGATCCAATGTAAATCATATCATATCTTTTTCACAACCTTCACAAGCTTTTTCGTATCCACAAAAATTGTTTTCCTCCACAAATATTGCCAGTGTCTGATCCACGAAAATTTATACCTGCAAAAATATGCCTTTTTTCTACTTGTTTACGAAGATGTTGGGTATTGTGTCGTGAGTAAAAACTAAAATTAAGCATACATATTCATTTCTTTGCATACAGTATATCATCAATCCTCTAAGTTGATAATTACATTATAACAGCTAGAAAAGCCTGGTTCCCACAGCGCGATAGTGAGAAAGAACGATGAAATATTAGCTTTCTTACTGAAAACAATTTTTTGTAACAGCATTAAAAGGAGTAAATACTGATTTTGAAAATTTATCTGACTTTACTTTAGCCTCCGCAATTATCTAATGTCTTTATAGGTATAAGAAGTATAATAAAGTCCAAAACGGCGTTCCTGAGAGGGAAAGTAATTATACGATTCATGAATTAATTGGAAAAACTATTTAATTCTTATTTTTAAAGCACTGAGTCAACTTGCTCCATACTAGATGTGCACAAACTTTTAATTTTGCAAAAAATTTGCCGCACTCAAATATATACAAGAGGAGCTTCCAAAAATAACCATTGGTTGCAAGTAAATTTGGCAAAAACATATTTAATTTTTTCTTCAGATCATTTATTTTTAATAAATTACTGTTTCTACAATGAAGTCATTAGGTTTATCTTTTAATTCATTTTTGTTTTATAGTAGCCGCCAGTGGAAATAATTCCCTGACTAGCTATATGTCTTTTGAATTTTTCTTGGCCTAACTACTAACAATTACTATAATTATTATTAATATAGCAAGAATCATGGAATTATTTCCACTGGGGGCCACCTATAAAACAAAAATAAAATAAAATATAAAACTTAATGTCTTCGGTGTATATAGAGACAGAAACACATTAAAAATATATTTTTAGCAGTAGCTATATAAGGCATTCAATATTTCAGCAACTCATCATCAAGTTTTATATATATATATATATAACTATGTCTTCTAGCTTAATGGTTAAGGACGCGGGCTCGTAACCAAGGGTTCCGAGTTCGAGTCCCACTACTGGTGATATTTAATGTTCAGATGACAACCTCTCTGTTAATCTTTTCTTACGTCACCAGCTACCTATAGGTCACTACATCACTTATTCTCATTATTTTCATCTAGGATTCCTGGTCTTGGAATTGCGGAGGCTAGCTACGTTAAACATACTCACTAGCTAAGTAGGCTGCACTGTTCAGTCTTCCTGTGCTTCGTTTTATTTATTTTCCTTTCTCTGTTTAGCACTAGATTTGTTCCCTTGATTCCTTGTGAATGTTAACCAAAATAATGGCAGACTAAAACTGATAGAAAAGTAGCCCGCGTGTGACCACTAACTAACTAAGTACAGTTCACACTTTTACCTGGGGGAACACAATGAACAGAGGGAACAAATAAGTGACCTTGGGGAACATAATAATAATAATAATAGTAATAATAATAATAATAATAATAATAATAACATCAACAACAACAACAACAATAATAATAATAATAATAATAATAATAATAATAATACACCATTCTTCACATCTTAGTAGCAATGCTTCAAGCACTTGTATTAATTGCATGATTGCGAATTGGAATTGGAAGTTCTGATACATATGTTATCGGTTAATTTAGTATTAATTTTATTTCTAATAGATCAATTGAAGTCATTCGCCGTAAGCACAAAAGTTGTTTTGTAAAGTTTGCCAAAGCTAATAACAATGAAGTGGTGAAAAATGTTCATTTAAAAATGAATGATGATAGTGAATTTGTAGAGCATGGAAAGTTTAAGATGTATCAAGAAGATGATGTCATGGTATTGGAAATAATGGATCTGTTGTGTGGGAATCATTACTGTTGTGTGATAACATTGCACTGTGAAAATGAAGACAGTAAATTGAAATGTGATTTTGGTAAGAATTTCATTGCTGCTGCTTATGACCAGAATAATTAACCTATTTCCTCACATGGAGGGACTTAGCATGCACAAAAAATGTGTTTCACTCTTTGTTGGCCAAGACAATAATAACAAGCCAAGATAAGCTTTCTGATCTTTTATTTGATTTATATAGTTTCTACTTTATATATTTTACTTTGTACTTATTCCATACTTCAGGCTCGTTGCTTAATAAGTTCTGTTGTTGTTTTCCTATAAATATTATAGTGTCCAAAATGGTACAATATTTATTTTTTGAAATCACCAAATGTTAAATTTTTCTTTTTTTTAAGGATACTGTATACATTCATCACACATGTTCAGTATTTTAGAAATATCTCGCTTTCTTCAATTAACTTATATATAAATATATTTTCTTAATGCTGAATAATTCCTCTATCAAACTATATAATGTAACTCTTGTTAACTTAGCCTGTTGTGGACAGTAATAAAGAAAATATTGAACTAAATTTTATGCGGTTAGCTTAAAAGAGCTCCAAGTCTCCTCAACCTGATTTTGTTTTATAAAGAAATATATGGTTCCAAACTTCATTCTAACCTGAACAAAACTGTCACAATTATTCTATATCATTTTATGTTCAACTTTAATCACGGTATAAAGTAACTTACTCATTTTCTTTAAAAATTACTATGGAAAACTCTTTACGCGTCAATAAAAACAAAACAACGCAATCTAAACGAAAAATGAAACACCATTTTGTTTCTTAATTTATTTTCGCCCCAATGAAATCATTTTCAGTATGTTTCGGTAAAGTCACGGGGACTTGGAGCTCTTGGAAGTTATTGTAACATCAAGTTTTCATGTTTTTTCTCGACTCAATCTCCGAAATGAGCAAGAATGTTTATATCACTTATGAAAGGCCACACAGCTTTTATTCTGCATTCTAGAGCTTTTGTTTTATATTAATAAAATTGGTACATGTTTTTATATTTTAAATGAGTAATGCAAATGCTCACATGTTTATAATCCTTATAATTTGCAGTGTGTAAAAACGTAATAATAAGTAGGAAATGTCAGGAAAATCTATTTATCTCCCCCTTTTCACGTACCCCAAATTAAATTTATTTTCTTATTCAAAATAAATTTTACTTAATATATCCTAGCTTCTATGGGAAAAATAAAATATTGGAAATATTGTGCTGAATGTATACAGTATCCTTAAAGACAAATACACTTCCATGCATGGAAATAAGCAATCTATCTGAGAAGATGTTATTATTTTTCACTCTAATGAGTCTATAATGGTGCGTAGAAATACCAAAACAGGAATTTTCGGATTATTATTCATGCTGACATGGCACTATTACTATTGTGCCTTAAAGTTCACACTGTGTCACTAACATGTCCATAAAAATATATACAATTTATGTGCATCATTTAACATCCATACATTCTCGTAAACAGCACTACATGTACACAGAAAACAAGGCATGGGTAAATTACAAAAATCACACTGAAAATGCTAACATGGTAATGTTGGAATTTATTGAAAGAACTCTTAAAGTAAAAGTAAAATTGATGATATTTGCCACTGCAATCATTTCGGAAATAGTAACGTTTTTCCACACAATAGACATAATAATACTGTATAGGAAGTTGCAATGATTTCTAAAACTATCATAGTGGTGAATATCATTAATAGATAGTCAGTTATTGAAGTAAGGAACATTTCCTACAGGTTTGACTAGCTCGTTAAAATCCTTCATTTCTAGAATTTACTTTACGAATTCAATATAAGGA
This sequence comes from Bythotiara depressa, assembly GCA_027564595.1. Taxonomy (NCBI): domain Eukaryota; kingdom Metazoa; phylum Cnidaria; class Hydrozoa; order Anthoathecata; family Bythotiaridae; genus Bythotiara; species Bythotiara depressa. The sequence goes on from JANTOQ010660897.1 coordinate 8,473, forward strand.
AGTGAAATTAATAAGAAGAACTCACATCAGCATTTCATGTGATAAATTAATGTTTTATGGTTATTTAAATTACAAAATTTAGTTACTGGCGTCCAAATATATTGATCTGTGTTACTAGTACATACCACTTAAATGTCAGCAATATATTGTATTTATATATATCAGAGAACAAGTGAAACAGTGGAAAAATACAGGATTATCTGCAAACAATGCACATCATTAGTACAGTTGTAATGAAAGTTCTAAATTGTCATTTATTCTTTGCATATATATTTTTGGAGTACGTATATTGTTTATATCCTCCTGTGGGAAGCAAATAAAATTACTTACCTTAATTGACTGAGGACATAATAATGACACTGTTTGAATGTTGTTATTTTTCAACTTGCTGTGCCTAGTTTAACTTCTAGTCAATCTGCTTTTATTTTCAGATTTTGAAAACGCAGATCATACAATAGCTGGACATGGCTTTGGAGCTTTTGTTCATTCCTGTGGTGATAAATCAGATTTGAGGTATTTTATAAAGGAAAGCATTGAAGTCCCAATAAAGGTGGACTGGTATACTTCTCCACTGGACTGGATGAGTGTGCCAGGTGCGAGTTGTACCTGCTGTGACAGGACATGTGATAATTGTCAAAAGAAAAAAACATTACATTGGGAAGCTGGTGAAGCATGGATTAGAATATGTAAGGATTATTTTGAACGTAATTTCATCAACTTCAAAGGAGTTAGGAGATTCCCTCCAGTGTATTTCCGATGCTTGAAAGAAACAGTTGAATCGTTAGTTAAAGAATTGGCCAAGTGTATGAAGAACGGTTTTATAGTAACAAATTATGACATAAAGGAACACTTTAAGTTTTTGTCAATTGACTACGAGTCTGTAAGGAACATGTTAAAGGTGACTCCAGGTGATTTTTTGGATCAGATCTTACTGTGTGATGTAGATAACAGGGTTTTTGCTATTGTCAGTATCACAGAGAATGCAGATGTTGAAACATTTGAGAAGGAATTAATTTATTGTCGTGATTATATGAAACTCTTTACCTTTTTGCATAATAGCAATTTAAGTGGAAGTGGACTTTGTCTTCTAGCAGTGGTAGTGGCACCAAATATTGAATGCAACATGTTAAATAAAACTGTGTGTAATAGTTTGCACATTGTATGCAGAGACTGTATAAGCTGTGTTGTGACAAAGGAAACACTCGCAGGTGGTTTGACGTGCATATGGTGGGAAAATACAGTTAGTGACATGATTGGTCATTTGGAAACATCTGAGGACTTTCAAAACCAGGGGAAACCAGTTGAATCATTTACTGCCATTTTGAGCCAAATATTTGGGTTTATGGCTGGTGCAAGAAGTAGTAATATTCAAGGGTATGTTCCCACTTTATCAGCCAATGTAGGACTGCAGATTCAATCAATGATGTTAACTCCACTTCAAATTACAGCTTTATATTGTACTGAAAAAAAGAAAATAATCAGAGGTGCTTTTGGTTCTGGTAAAACTGTCATTGGAAGATTGATGCTTGATCATATAGCACGATCAGCTGGTACAAGGTGTTTTGTTTACTACATTTGTTTTGACCCATGGAGTTTGTTATCGCAATTTATGAGAGAACAGATGGATAAATTTCAAAAAGAAATAAAATCAGCTGCGGTTATAAAAGTCTTGGATTTAAGAGAAGTATCAAGTTTCTTGGGTTTCTCCAAGCCACCTTCAATATCCACTTTGTTAAAAGATTTAGCAGCAAAACATAAAGATGATACAGTTCACGTGATAGTTGATGAAATGGACGGTGAAGACATTAGCGATGTTGAAGCAGAATCTTTGAAAGCTGTGTTACAGGAATTGGAAGATTCTATTATAATGTTCTTAATGCAACCAGGGGAAAAACACCGAGCTTATTTCGACGATAATGGCATTAAAACTGATCATAAGAAATACCATTATAAAGCAACAGGGATGAAGGTGATTGACTTGGGTGTCTCAATGAGAGTTACGAAGAGAATTCATGATATTTTGATCACTGCACAGGATGTAATATCGACGTCACCAACTAAATTGGTTCACCCTGAGAATAAGAATAAGAAGCCACATACTGTTAGAAAGTCTTTTCAAAATACCCAACCACAAGGTAATATTGCATCAGAGGAATCACAATGGAATGCAACTGAGGATGCAGAAGTGGTGCATACATCAGTTTCTACACAGGAGTCGATTGTGCATATAGATGTAGGGATAGATATTGTGCATATAGATGTAGGGATAGATGATATTAAAATGGATAGAACTAAAAGTGGTGTTGTAACTGTAACCAACATAAAATTTGACGCTGACCAAGGTTTAGGCCATGATACTGATGGACAGGTTCCTATATTTTATGAACTGTCAAAATTACCACTTGCAGGACAAAACACAAGTGCTTCACAAGTATTGAAAGTTGCTTTCATTGTGGATGTCTTGGATATTTGTGAAACTAGTGATCTTCGTTTAATACTTTGTAATAGTGTTGAACAAGAAAAACTTGTTGCTGCTGCTTGTCATGTGAAATCATTAGAACCCATAAAATATACAGACGTCTTACATTCACCAACACATTCACCAATACAACTTCCATCTACAGAGGACAAGAATAAAGTTTACACTGATATGAAACGTAGGAATGCTATTTTGATAACTCATATAAAAGGCTTCCGTGGAATGGAAGCTAAAAATGTTATGGTAATTCTAAACCCAGCAGAACATTATGGACGGCAGTATGTAGTGGAGTGTATAGCCAGATGTGTATCAAATTTGTCATTTATTTGCCTTGACGAATCTGTTGAGAAGACAGAGGAAGCAAAAGAAATGGATTTGACCGCAACACTTCATGACGTGATATGTGAATGGAAGAAAAGGGAGCTAGTATCTGTTATGGAGATTGAACCTGCAGCAAAAAATATCAGGAAATGTGAGAAAGCTTTGCACGATGGTAACATTGATATTGGAAATGATGGCTCAGATCAGCCAAATGATTACTCTTCTTTAGAAAGGTTTGGTGATTTATTCTATTGAAATTATGTTTATTTATAATATCTAATGATGATTGAAAAAATATTTTTATGCTGACATTTCCACTCTATTATTCGTGATTGATTAATTTAATCATTTTAAATTATTTTAAAGATTTCTGGTCAGAAAGCTTTACAAAAGCACATTCACAGCATGACAGGTCCACATTTGCATACCGTGCATTACTAGCATCACTTTTGGTGCGTAAAAACATAAATTATGACCTACTGATTTTGCAACAAGATCATCCTATGCATTGTGCCATTCATGATAGGACACAAAGGTGAAACCTTTGCGATTATTTGTCCAAGTTGTTAGCATTGTCATACAGCTCCAAATTTATATTTTATTTATAACCTTTATTATATCCACTTTATTACATTTCCTGTGCTAAATGTTGAAACATTCCACTTTTTTATAGAATTTTATTCTCCCAATTTTTGGCTAAAATATCGGAAATGAATTTCAGTTTCGATCTCTAGATATTGCCTGAAAACAAACCCAAATCTGCTGTCCACATGAATACTCCCTACAGCTTGTTCTCTTCGTCTGTTTCTTGAGATATCTTGAAATTAATATTCAATAAATTGACACAACATTTTTAGCCAAAGATGTTGAAAAAACGATCCTATAAAAATGAAATATAATCAACATTTGACAATAGAACTCTTCTACGTATAGTGTTTCTGTATTTATGTATCAAATTTTCATAAAACAATGTTTATGGGAAACATACCAATTTGGTTTAAAATTTATTTATTATCAGATTTTAGAAAGTGTAATAAAAAGATGAGAATCTCGCAATAGTAGACGTTTTTTAGTACAAAACAAAATAATTTTTTATTTTTAGTACCAAGTAATATTTCAAAATATGACCAGACTTTTAGAATGCACAAACCATTTCTTTCTCAATCTGTGTGCTTAGTATATATAGTATCCTTAATATTTACATAATATCAATTCGACCTCGTACACTATTTTTAATTATTTTGAGTAAAATATTTGATGTTATTTTTCCATCATTAGTAATTAGCTCATTTTCTTTGAGTATCCGAAAATGGGGGAAGTTGTTAACAGAAAACAGGAAATTTGGTAGATAGAATTGCATAGAACAGTGTGTTTTCATGAACAATTTCAACAGTGTACTTATTTCCAACCTTCAAATTAATGGGGCATGCGAGAGACCCTTTATCTACCCACACTTAATAATGACTTCATTACCCAAGTACATAGGTAAATTGAGAAACTCTCTTTTATATCTTTGGTTTTTTTACTTTTACATCACTTGTGAAAAAGATTATTTTGTGGTGAATTATGTTTAGCAGTTTGTATGCCTCTTTTTATACTTTGATATGTTTACTTCAATAGTAATAAATTACAGCAATAAAGTACAGCAGTAATAAAGTAAATACAGTAATAAAATAAATACATTAATAAAGTACAGCAATTGCCATCAAAGAAAACTGCAAATGATTTATAGAAAACCTCATGCTTATGTATAGGTCATTTGACTGTGCTAATGTGTAGAGAGTAAATACACAATTCTCAGCACAAACATTTGATATAAACTTGTTTTGTACATCCAGCACAATTAAAAAATATTTATTTGAGATTAAAAATGAAATTAAGTACTGGATGTACTCTATTTTTACACACGGATTTGAATTATAAAATCTTATAAAACTCAAAGCAGAAAAGTATCAACATTTGGCCCAAAAAATTGTTTATTTATTTTTATAAATCCTTGGAATCGCAAAAATACGTCAAAGTAATTAAGGATTGTTTAAATTGCACTCATTTTGTACAGTAAGGCCTTAGCTTAACTTATTTTCTTTAAATAAAATAATAATATCACCATGCTGTTTTTTATTTCCACACAATGATGTTTTATTAGAAATGTATGCAAAAAAACAAGTCCAATATAACTACTTCATGCATCAATTAGATATTTTTACAAAGTATAGATGGATTCCTTGTTTACATCAAAATCCAGTGAAATGATATTTTGATCATTTTTTGTAAATGTTACATTTTTTTTAAATATTTACATTTGTCTCAAAACGTTTTGCCTGCCATTTTGTTTATGAAGAAACATTAGAGATAACTGCTGTTTTTTGGAACTAAATAAGTTGAGAACCATAAAAAAAGCTATGAAAAATAATATGTTTATATCTATTTTTTAGCTCTTTTCAAATTTAGCTGTAGTTTTTTCTCATCTTGATTTTTTTTCTCAGAATTAAACAAGTGATGTTATGTGAAATCCATCTATTATCCACAAAAGTGTATAATTTAAATATAAACTTGTAAGTGTAGGACAGTGGTAGTGACTTGAACTCGCAATCCATAGATTTATGAGATTAAGTGTAGAATGATTTCTTCACAATGTACATACAGTATGTTTATGTGTTTGTGTTTGTGTGTGCCACAAGCAATGCCAGTAATGCAATATGCAAATGTGCTCCTGAATGTTTTCCTTTGACCATGGTGGAAATTCTTAAAAAGATCTTGAACAACATCTTAAAAAGATCATTTTAAGAATCTTTAAAGATTTTACCAAGAACTTTAAAGATCGTTTAAGAACTTTAAAGATCTTTTATGAATCTTTAAAGGTCTTTAAAGTTCTTTAAAGATTCTTGGTAAGATCAGCTATGATTCTTTGAGGACCTTATTAAAATCTTAAGCTGTCTGTGAAAGGATATTATTTGCGAGAATTTAATTTTGCGAATTGATAATTTTCTTAATTTTCCATGAGAATTTAATGTCACGAACGACTGAAGCTAAGATTGAGTCATGCAAAATTAAGATCCCGCATAGCAAAACTATGATCACAACATTAGGTATCTCAACCACTTTAAAAGGTATCAGATGCATTACAAAAATTATTACGAGATCTATTTTCTTTCTACTGTATGTTATTATTATCTTAAACTTCATCATCTACAATAATATAATGACATAATTTTTCTTGTTTATATACAACTATAACTCTTCACTCGCCCCATTCTTCTTATCCGTTTTCATACATTTTTCCAACACAAATTTAACAAGTTAAGAAATGTATGAGTGTTATGTAAAAGACTTAATTTTGGGGAATTAAATTTCGGGAATTGGTTTTAAATAGCAAATTTTGCTAATTGTCCAATGAAGAACTTATTTGCCGGAACTTAATTTCGCAAAGATGGGCAAAATTTTCTTGCTACACTGGATAATTATTTTAAATAAAAATCTGAGGAAATTGCATTAACGTATATTTAATCTTTGCAGCTAATCACCAAAACATCATCTTTATTTTAGCCTCTAAATTGGAAACATACAAGAAAAGCAATACACACACTTTATATTAATTTAAATATAATTTAAATATGTGTAAAGGAACATTCACATATTATACAATACATTTTTTTAACATCCCTATGTAATCATCCATAATCAAATCTCACTACCCATGCTGACATAAACACACGTATTACTCCCCTCCAACACAATCAATTATATAAATAGATATAATTGTATTATCAAAGAAGATTATTAATTATCGTGAAAATAAAGGGCATTGTATAATATTACAAAAATTAAAATAGATAAGCATTTTGTATGAAATAATTAAAAACAATTTGTTGGCTGAAAGATGTTACTATTGTTGCAGCAAAACCATTATTATGTCAGCTTCTTCCTTGATCCCCTCACCCCATTATCAAGCGTAACCTTTTTAAAATGCCTCCCCCCAATTCTTGTATGGATATGTGAACAATCCCTAACAGTAAAAAATCATTTCTATTTACACTTATAAACTACCTTATTGGTTGGTATTAATTTTGTAAAGTGAATTTTTTGGGCTTTATGCGAATTTCGAATTTGGGAATTTAGAAAAAATTTAAAAGGTATAGGAAAAGGCATCAGTGAAATGCAGATATTCCTAAAATTCTTGCTCCAAGTAAAAAGTAGACTAGTGTAATTGAAATCGATTGAATATGAATAAAATATGACATAAAAATAAATGTGTAAACTTGAAACTTTTCTATTATTTCTCCTAAGGCTTCTTCAGGTATGCATCTTAAGGGTAGCTAATTTGTTTTTGTTTTGTTTTTCTGTACCATTTTAAGGAAAAATCTTGCAGGTACTTATTTTCACAAATTTGGTTTAGAAACACTTTTGCAGGTACATATTTTTAGTATGTTTAGCGAATTTTTAGTACATGCAAATATTAGTACTAATAAAGTATGTACAACAGTAAAAAATAATTTTAAAATCATCTTGTTCATGAGTTGGTCTTTTTGAACTCATTTTAGGTCTTGTGCCTTTTGATTGATGGACATCTTACACTCCATCCACAACTTCGGGTTCCATTCGTCACAATAATTTAACTGAAGCAATTCTACAACAGAAAATACTGTATAAATATATAATTTTATTAAGAACAACTCATTTCAAAAGCACTGTGATTGTTGACCTCTAATTTGGTGTAAAAATGGCACAAAATGATCTTTCAGCAGCTGATATCTCAATGCAACAACGTGCCAGAAATGTATTTTTTATGTGTCAGAAATGAACCTAGAAGCATTCATAGAGAATCCAGCTTCAAAGTAAATGTAACCTTTCTGATGAGATTATATGCCATAAACTACCACATAAGCTCAAAATTAATTTACTCTCACGTGTACCTTGCTAAGCCCAGCCCACTGGACTTGACTATTTTTGCATTTTTTACAATTTTTAGTATTTCAGGGGGCTATATCTGAATAGTCCAAAATACTTTTTTTGGAAGCTTTTAAAAGGTTTGTTGCAAAGAGATATTTTAGTCTAAACATGTTACTTCCAGCAAATTATATCAACATTAAGCAGCCTCATTTCCATGCAGCAAACGTATATGGAGCCAATTTTGTAAATAATTTAGTTAGGGTGATAGAATACTGTAATTAGAAGTGAAAGCATTTATGGCAAACTACTTTTATATTAAAATAAACCCTCTCAAAAATGCCAGAATGAGAGATTTCTAAACACTTGACTATTGACCTTGGATTTTGAACAGCTATAACTCTGGAAACACACAAAAAAGATTTTACACCTATTTTTTTATCATAACTTGCTACCAAAGAGTAAAATTTCAGACAATTTGGAGTGGTCAACACCCTCTGTTGTTCTTAGAAAAACTGCCTCTTAAGAACTAAATTTAGTGTATATTTTCATGGATATATACACATATAATTTAAATAAAGAAACCAGCTTATAAAAAACCCCATATCAGAGTCAAACAAGCTAAAGAAACCTATAATACTATGACTCGCTGTGCTATAAATAAATGTATGAAAATATGTGCTATGAACCAATTTGAAAATTAAGGCATTACTTGAGCCACTCCCAATTATCTAGAATAAATGTGGCTAAAACATGTTTTTTGTCACTTGTCTAAAGCAAAATCTTTCTAACTATCCATTTGCTAAATGAAATACATATTCAATATTCTGGATATTGAATAACTTGCTAAATTGAATTCCTGTTTAAATTCACCGTTTTGACTAACTCCCTAAAATTACAGTAACACACGTGAAATTGCTGAATAGCACTATGTTTTATATCTAAATACAGTAGTCACACTTGATAGATATCTAACTTTAACACTCTTGTGAAACAACTGTGAAAACCAACTTTTCTTTGGCTTAATTGATATTGTGTGATCCCATTTTGTTCCAGTAGGAAAATATGTAAACAGCAACAGTAACAACTAATCACTCAAACTTGACAGGTAGATAACTTAATTGTCACAGTCCTTTTGTGAAACAACTGAAAATCAAAATTTCTGGTTTGATCGCTGCAGTTTTCCAGCAAATTTGTCCCATTTTGGTCCAGTACTAAATTTTTCAAAGTGTTGATGTATTGTTATTATGTATTTAACATTTTCTTTGTAAATTCAAAATGAAATACAGCATAACTGTGAAGGGTTCTCCCTTTAAAAGTACCATATTTATATATTTGAAATAAAAATGGGACCCCTTTATTTGTTTTGGGCCCATTCCAGTACCTAATTTTTCCATGGGTGAATCTATTTAATTAATTTTGTTCTACAGACATCTTAATTAGTAAAAATCAACAAAAAAAATGTTATATTAAAAAAGTCTTACCAAATTGAACTTTCTTAATTTGGGTGAATTTTCTAAATTTCCCCAAATTCGGGACAAAATCAGACGATATATTGGACAAAGATTTATTTGTAGACTTGACCAAATTCCAAATGATATAGTGGCTTTTTACAGAACTTAAATTTATTTTACCAATACAAAATTATATACGTTTTTGTAGCTAGCAAAAGTTGTTGTAATTTCATCAGGTCTCTTGAGACTTTTTCTACTGAAACGGCTGCGTTCACAGTTCGTTCACACCACAAAAAACAACATTACATGTTTTTCCCTCTTAACATTGCTTCCTGCAGATGAACGCTTATAATGTTGTTCCTGATAGAAGCTATTCTCTTCTCTTTCTACACTTGACAGTTTAACAACTGTTACATTCGCACGTGGAGATAACTTGATAACAACTGAAAACACTTGCCGCTCTTTTTTGATTTAGTGGAGAAACTTGATCTTATTTGAAATCTGATTTGATTCTTAAAAACTGTGTACTATGCCAAATGTGAAAGACACCATTAAAAATGGAAAAAAGTTTTGATGAAAAAACTTATATCTTGTTTTTGCTTTGTCGTGTAAACAAAGAAGAATTATGTAGAAAAATGGGATTGGGTTTTAAAAAATCCCATAAAAATCAGGCTCATTTTTCCTACTTTCTTTCCTTTACTATAAATTTTTATTTAATTGTTGTGTTTAATGCTTATAGTTTTGTACAACCATCGAGGTAGAAAACAAAAGTATTTATTTTATATTTCTAAGGATTTTTAGAAAGGTCACCAGAGATCATCGGCTTTTCTTCGAAGTAGAAAAATTACACGATAGAATTATGAAATAAATATAAAAATCTTCTGATATTCTATCGCGTACATTAAAATATTGTTTTATCGCGATTTTACGTGTTATGAACGAAGATTTCTTACGTTAAAACATGGTTTACCGCGATTTAAGCGCTACAAACAAAGATTTCTTACATTAAAACATGGTTTACCGCGATTTAAGTGCTACGAACAAAGATTTCTTACGTTAAAAATTGTTTTACTGCGATTTTACATGACATGAAAGAAGGATTTCTTACGTTAATATATATGGTTTTGGAAAACCTTCATAATTTTGGAATTCAGATCCTATATGTGTCCTGCAGTTAACCAAAGATCATTTAATGTTAAGTGCTCACACACATGAATAGGCAAATTACTTCATTTTCTCCTATATTTATGTTTTTATTGTCTATATGCAGTTAAAAGATCTCTAAAGATCAAGATTTGTAAAAGATGGTGTCGTGAATTTTCATAACAATTTAATAAAAACAATAACAGTCTGTATCAATAAAAATGTTTTGCAATATACAGACTATTGTTCTTAATCTACTTACTTCACTGATTTTAATTGTAATCAGAAAATATGGAAATATATATAATTCTTAATAATTTAACCCTATTTTACATGGGGAGGGGGGTCAATGTTTTAAATAACTTTGACACTAATAATGCTACAGTACTGAAACTTAGTGAATTTTCCCAACTTTAATTAGGAAAGAATTTCAAAAATTGTTTTTTTGAATAATTATTGTGAGTCGTATAAAGATGCCCAACCAACGCTCATACTGAGAACAAGATCTCACTTACACAGGATTATCGTCGGCTTTA
>JANTOQ010660898.1:0-10281 GCA_027564595.1 Bythotiara depressa
ATACATACATACATACATACATACATACATACATACATACATACATACATACATACATACATACATATATATATATACATACATATGAAATTCAATCAAATGAAAAGTGGTATGGAGACTGGTTTAATACGAGGGGCTAAACTTCAAATAAAATAAGATAACAGAAACCAAATATAGATATATAACATGGTTTTTTACTTAATCTTTATTTTAATTTAATTAAATCCAGAAAAAAAAAGTAGAAATATGTTTATAAAATATATTTTATAATATATTATAAAAATAGGAGTATTTTTATCTAACAGTTTCTTTATAGCTGACACCCAGTTTTAAGAATATTAGAGGACTGAATATAATTACAGGTGTAATTATAGGTGTAATTATTGACACAAAAACGGTTGTACAATATTGTTTTGTACAGAGATGACAAATATCTTTCTAAACAAAGGAGATACTTTCTTAACTAAGACCAAGTAAATTCAAAGTGGCTGGTTAATTTTGATTTTTAACTTTTGTTCTCTTTTATAATGTTACATATATGCTTACATAAATGCCAATCAATGGCCACTCATTTGATTTTTAAACTTCTAAAACATATAATAAACAATGACCCAAACCAAAAATAAATGACGATCTACAGCTGCTGGCTTGATTTTTATGCTTCGAAAACCTAGAATGAAGCATGGTCTACGGCTGCTTGTTTGATTTTTAAGCTTTTAAAACCTAGAATGAAAAACAATCTACAACCACTTGTACGATATTTAAGCTTTTAAAACCTGGAATGAAAGCTGACTTATGGCCACTCGTTCAATTTGTAAGCCTAACAAACTTAGAATATATGACGAGCTAAAACCTAGCACGATTCAATCATATGCTATTATTATGTTACTGAACACAACATAGAACTTGAATAATTATAAAATAATTCACTAACTTATTATTACCTTGTGAACAATTTAATTTAGATTATTAGCAATGTATGAATAGCATTTATTACTTTCTTGTGTGGATGTAATTTTAAGCTTTGTTACTGCTTGTTTTACTTTACAACTTTTGGACATCACAAATAATATCAATGGTTTTCCACACAAGGACACCACTCAACAAACGTGTTAAGAACATCGTATGGTATAATAATTATTTCTTGTACTGTAATTTTGAGTCATTTTTATTGACCTGCGTTAATTTTGGGTAACATATAAGATATAAAATATTTTTATGAGGAACTTCAATCTGAAATTCATTTTTTGTGTAAATAAAAAAATACTTTAGACAATTTTCAATAATGGGTATTTAATTGCCTGCAAATATTTAACACAATTTAGGATCCCATAGAAACAAGATAAATGTTATTACCAAACAATTATATCAGTCTTATTTACAACTGAAATGCCTTTAAGGATACAATATAATATTCAACACACATGATACTGTATACACATTCAGCACACATGATACTGTATACATTCAGCACACATGATACTGTATACATTCAGCACATATGATACTGTATACATGCAACACACATGATACTATATACATTCAGCACACATGATACTATATACATTCAGCACACATGCTACTATACACACATTCAACACACATGATACTGTACACATTCAACACACATGATACTGTATACATTCAGCACACATGATACTGTATACATTCAGCACACATGATACTGTATACATTCAGCACACATGATACTGTATACATTCAGCACACATGATACTGTACACATTCAACACACATGCTACTGTACACATTCAACAAATATGCTACTGTATACATTCAACACACATGATACTGTATACATTCAACACACATGGTACTGTATACATTCAACACATATGCTACTGTATACATTCAACACACATGATACTGTATACATTCAGCACACATGTTCAATATTGTAAAAATATCTTGCTTTCAACAATTTAAAAGCTGATAAACGAAATGATGTATAATATTAGTAAAATACACGCTTTTCTTTTTATACGCACCAGTAACTTTCAGTTGAGCCTCAGTGGTGCTTATTTTTTTATGTTTTGAGCCTGAAGTGGTGCTTAGATGGTGCTTATTGAATTATCGAAACACCAGAAATGAAAACAAAGCATAATTCACGATGCACAAAAATAGTTTTTCATTTTCTTAACAGACATTAAGTGGCAAAATGCTGTCGGAAACGAAGGTAATCTCAACTTTCCCACTGACTTCTTTGTCCACAAATTCATTGAGACTGGGGTTGGTGCTTGCTTGGTGCTTAATTTTTGACCAAATCTCAGCCTGCGGTACTTATAAAGTTGGTGCTTATAAAAAAAAAAGCGTGTATATAAATATAAATAAATTGGCTGCAAAACTGTGTCTCGTATATTCTCATATATTTAAACATGTTTAAAAATTCCACAAGTTTAGCAAAAATACTCACGTTGCATAACCAACCACACATTGTGCTCCTGGCCGGAATGGGGGATCAAATCCTTTCAGCTCATTGCAATTCACACCAGTACCAGCTCTATAATATCAGCAAATACTATAACATTAGCACCATTCTAAAAAACGGAAACTTTAAAAACATTGGGAAGCTTTAATAATTTTCAAAAATTTCCTCTGAAAACATCTCTTTTTCAGAGAGAGAGTTGATGCTAGTATATTTTGTAATTAAGTATGAGATATCGTTAACAGCTTAATGCATATTTAAGCCTACCAACAGTATAACAATATACACATAAACCTTTGAGATTTCATTATGTTTGATCATCAGATCCTAATCTACTTTGGATGTTATCACTCTTAATTTCTAAGGAAAATAGCCCATTTTTGGTGCTTAAATTTGAGGCATAATTTCAGAAAGTGTGACCACAAAAGTGCCCTTCTTCTCTTCTACATAACCCTGTCCTGATCATGTTTAATGCTGAAAAAAAGTACAATCAAAACAAATTTCTAAAGTAAACAATCAGATAAGCTATAAGCAGCTACTTACGGGATGCGGCAAACATCTAATAGCAAAACATCTAATTTTGTTGATTTACAGTCTTGTATTTTTGATAGAATATGTTCAGCAGATATGGCATGGTCAGATTCCCAATCTTTTGAAGCATCCACTGGTACCAAGTATGTCTTCCCATGTTCTTCAAATCCATGTCCACAAAAATAAAAAAGTGAATACATGTCTTTTGCACAGTCAAGCAACTTGCAGAAACCATCTATAGCAGCTTCCATCTCCTTCTTTGTTAAATTCACCAAACATGTCACCTTAAATCCAATTTTCTGTAGTGTAGCATCAAGCAGTTTTGCATCATCAATGGGGTGGACTAGTTGCTCACCTTCACACCTAGGATATGTGTATTTTTGATTTGCAATCACCAATGCTAGTTTGGCAGTTGCTACAAGGTAAAATAATTGTATTAAAAGTATTCCATAATTTCATTGATGTCATAGGGCCAAAGTAATAAAATCATGCTAATTCAGCACACTTCTACTAAAATTTACATAGGTCTGGCTTTGAAAACATATTGCTTATACTGAGATTTATCAGTTAGTTTGTCAAAATTATGTGGCACCATTGAGCCCATTCAATTTTTGGTCCAAATATCAACTTATTCATTATGTAGTCTAGTGAAGGTACTGGTGACCATGTAAATATTTCACCTTCAGTAGTCAGTAGTCTTACCAGTTTTATTATTCATGTAGACAACACAAAACAAAAATCTTATCAAATATTCATTAGTGGGACTCACAAATAGACAACATTGTAGATCAATTGAAAGAAAATCAAAGAGCTGATTATTAAATCTTGAAATAATGTACATATGTTGTAGAATTGACTTGATGCACCAAATAATGTCCTTCTATGCACATACATAGGTTTAATTCTTCTGTTTGGAACATTATTTTTAAACACATTCTGATAAATGAAATTGCATAATAATACGAGAGAATTTGGTGAACGATTTCATGAACAAGGTCAACAAGATGTCAGCTTTGTCATGATAATGTAATTAAAATTTAATGTCAGCAATTTTTTTAAGTACAGGTTTGAAATTTGCTACAGCATTGATGCCATGAAAACATAATAATTGGTTGATGGGGATTTTTACAAGGACTATAGCATATCAATGTTCTTTCTTTCATTTTTTCTTGTAATCAATTCCATTTCGGTACTAAAGTTAAAAACAATTTGTTTTGGGTGACGTTTATGGACATTTCTTAACTTTACTTTTATTTCGCTATCAAAATAACTATCAATATTTTTCCGCCTTTCCTTAACTGTAGTTCTTTACATTATACTGAGTGAAGTGATTCAGAAGATGAATATGTTAACAGTATATCAAGGGCAACATCAAAACATAAACAACTAAAATATGAATACAACTTACAAAACATAACTGGACATATTAAATCAGGGGTACAGTACTGATTGCATTTGACAGTTTTTTTAGTAATATTTCATTCCCCTTTTAGTTCAAATAATAAACGAATCAATGAATGATTATCTTTAACATTGTGAAAGAGTACAAAGCAAGGGCTATAAATCAAGCCATGATTTGTGTTGCTTTTGCCGTGATTCCCCAACAGCATCTTTTTTGCAAATACTGAACAATGAATTTGTAAAAATTGACTCTGCATTACTGCATATATTAGATGCATATATTAGATCAATATAAACAGATGAGGGTGATCTTTTGGAAAATTCCAAAGACATCATCACATAACTACATATAACTTTATAAAATAAATCAAGCATATAATTATAAATTAATCAAGGTCTTGTTTGCTTCTTTATTTCAAGACTTGTAAGATAGAAAGAAAGGTTTATAAATCAAAGTATCTGTATATATATAAGCAGAATCTTACAATATCAAATAATTCATGCTTACCAAATTCCTGGTTTTGCATTCTAGTGTCTAATTCTGAAAAAAAAAAATTATATATTACATAATGTATACCTTAGTTATATGATTTGATTGGTGAAAGGTTTAAGTCTTGGGAAAGGTGACATCTCAAACTGCAGATAAATTTGTAAAAGTATTTTCTTAACATTTTGAAGACAGATAATAGTTTTTAAAGTAAATTCATTAATAGAAAATTTATAAAATAAATTATGCAAACTATAACAAATTAAGTAAGACTGTAAATACCACATTCCTAACAATGTAAAATGTCATTAACCCTTTCAAAAATGCATGAGCATATGCATAAAACCCTTTAACTTCCCATGGGGGAAACATTTATCATTTTATGCAGAACTAGGGGTCTTATAAGCTTTTAACAATATATTTAACATTATATTTCCAAGAATTAACTCCCCAGAAAGATCAAAATAACAAGCAAATGAGCAATGATTTGAATTTTTTCCAGAGACGCTATGCATTAGAGGGTTAACAAATTGTGTCATGTGTTCTTTTCTCAAAGTTTTGCTGTTTGC
Organism: Bythotiara depressa; assembly: GCA_027564595.1. Taxonomy (NCBI): domain Eukaryota; kingdom Metazoa; phylum Cnidaria; class Hydrozoa; order Anthoathecata; family Bythotiaridae; genus Bythotiara; species Bythotiara depressa. The sequence goes on from JANTOQ010660898.1 coordinate 5,432, forward strand.
TTCATTTATTGTGCAGGGTGCATTTAGTGACACAATACTGTGGATCTATTTTGGAAAATTTAAACACCTCAACATATACAGGAGTACTGATACATTTTAGGGAATACACTGAAGTTTAATTTCCCGTTCCTCCCTGCTGATATTTTACTGGATTTTCAGAACTTTAATAAGAACTTTTATCTATCAGAGCTGCTTTGACAAACAATTATTATTGTCTAGTTTTAATCCCGTATAGAAATCTAATTAAACATACAAATATTATTTTCCCAATTACAACCACCAACTTCACACAAAGACATTCTACAGAATACCACTACACTAAATTTTGCTGCTAACCAATTTGAGTTTTTGAGATATCACTGTTTTTCAAAATCTATATAATCTTAAGAACCATAAAATAAGAAAAAATATTATTTCATCACTTTTAAACTTTTAAACTTTCCAACTTGTTTTTTAGTAAACAAACCCTTTAAGCAAAAGTATGTATTGCATGTGATGCATAATTTCAAGAATTAGGACAAGTATTTTTCCATGTGACTTATTCTTACAACAAAGACATTGCTTTTTCACTTTATATATACAATATATACCCTTATGTACACAATAATAATCACTTGTTTGAATTAGTTTCCAAGTACATAAAAAATTCCAGTGTTACTTTACTCTCCCTGTTAATTTGATAATTTTCAGTATTACACTGAATATCATTGTCATCTTCATTAAAAATGTCAGAGAAAGTTTTTTATTTGCCTCTTTCATTATTGTATGTGTATAAATATGCTATTTTATACTATAATTCCAGAAACCCACAATTTCAGGAAAATTAAATAATTTTCATTTAGCTTGAGAAAAATATTTGGGGTAAACATAGTCAGAAAAAATATTGTTCAGGTAAAAAACATTTAGTTAGTTATTGGCCGAAATTTTTCTATCTAATAAGATACTTCAAGTTGTGCCAAAGTCATATAAATGTCTAGTTCACTAGGATTGAATTGAATAAAACTAAGTGTTTAGGATTTTCTTGTCTGACACATTTTAATAGTGTTGTTCATTAATTTTTACGCAAAAATGTGTATATAGTTAAATAGAAAGTAGAAACATATTCCAAATAAATTATCAGTTTATGGAATGGCCTAGTGGTTAAGGGTGTAACATACAATTTTATTTATAAACAGCCAGTGAAATTCTGATCGACACTGGTTCGAATCTAACTAGAAGCCACTACACTGCTCCAAAGTCAACTCAGCTTTGGGTAATAATAAACCATATAGCGACAGGGAAGAAGAACCACAATATAATGTACAGCCTGTAAGCATACAATATTATTATTATTACAATCTTTGATATCAGATATTTTTAAAGCTGTTAAAATGAAAACATCAAACAGACCATAAAACTCATATACATACTATATGAATATTTGAAAACGACACAATGAGGACTGTGAATGCTCCTTCCATTTTTTATATATAAAAAAAGTAAAAGAGAAAGAAATATAATTAATAGTATACAGCAAGATACCTTTCGTGTTTGTGTGCAGTAACCATGGTATTCAGGTATTCAATTATTAAAGGTTGTGTTTGCATGGCATTTTAATGGTGATGTAAAAGGTCATTTTTAGGAACTAGAAAAAATTACAAAAGTGAATACATTCATAAAGACAATATTACATTAAAACATGAAAATAATACTCACCTTGAAATTTGAGATGGGCCAAACGTGTAACTATTTCTTGCCCATTCACATTAATTTTGCATGAATAATGCCCTTCGTCGCTATGTTGGAATGACTGGAAGACCAGATTCATGCTGCATGCACCAGGCATGGGATAGCCGTTTTTGTGCCACTGGTAATGCTGTGCAGTCATATCACATGTGAGAACAAAATATTGCATAGGATTCAGAATGACAGTCTCTTCTCTGGAAAAGCCTATAGTAAACAATGTTAGGTGAACTAAGTTGTTTCTAAAAATTAGTCTCTGCAGATTATCTGCATATATTGCCTGCCTCCACATCGCTAAAGGCCTATCTTAGTTTTGCAAGCCTACAGTACTTTTTCACGTGGGAACAAACAAGAAACAAAAAGCACAAAAGAAACTATATGACACAAATTGTGTTCTTTTAAACTACTCTAATTCCTTTACATAACACTTTTCTGGAAATATTTAGGTCCAATAGTTACATACGATTAGTTAAAACGTGAAAATAGAAAGAAAGTGATAAAAATTTAATATTATGTGCATAATTAGTTTTGCAAGTCTACAGTACTTTTTCAATTGGGTACAAGCAAGAAACAAATACCATTAAATACAAAGCATAAAGAAAACTTTACGACTTTACATTTTTATAATATTTGTATCAATAGCCAGACTGTTATATTTCATTCTATATGTATATTGTACAAGTATTTGAATGCTCTGCTCTGATGTCAATTTGGGATTTGACATTTATTTATTTACAAATTTTTATCCAGGGTTAGAATAGATAACTGCTTTTAAAGTTGGTGTTTACATAGTGGTATATATATATCACAGGGTGCAACAAATAGGTGTACATGTGTAGGTACATAACCTTGTCCAAATATATTTGTAATAAATGTACTAAAATTGTTTTCAAATTGTACGAAGACATACAGAAAAAAAGGCATCAGTGTGTATGGGATTTAAGATCTGGAACATTTGACATACACCACTCGCATCTTCGTTTGTATGCAAACACTTTTATTCTCTCTGGTTGTCCATCTTTGTTTTATTCTGAAAATCTTTATTTTCTTTACTACAATTCTACAGAACAGCTTAGATAGCATTTAAGATTTTCTTTTAACAAGTGAGACATTCATGCTCACTGATACTGTGTACTGATGGAAATCAGACTTTTAGTAATCACGATTTTATCAAAATGAGGCTTGATAACACATTCCTTTTACGTGTTTCAATCTTAATTACCAATCAAAACAAATTACCTACAGAGGTTGTTGTTCTCATGAAAACAAGGCACATGAAATATTGAACTCTTTTTATATGTTGTTTCGGAGTATAGCTAAAGAAGATAAATTGTGATTTATCTTCTTTTCGAAAGAACATTTATTTTCTATTCAAAAGGAATATATATATATCAGCAAATGAAAAAAATATCCTGGAAATGAGATGTTTTCTTGTCACTAATGCAAAAAAAAAGAAGAAGTGATTTTAAGAAAGTTTGTAACCTAGTATTCATTCTGTTTTTAACCCAAGGGGAGCTTTGTTTCCATGCATCATAGATGTGCAGGCATAAGCATCGGAATGCAGCCAATAGTACATACATACTTTGTATTATTTTGAGTTGTATGTGCTACGTATGTTAGTCATTTAAAAATTGTATGTAAGCGTACTACCCTCAATTTTGTTGTTGTTGCACACATTAATACAAACCTAACAATACAGGATACAGGTAAAACCTCTACAGTACTAAAATCAATGTGGGCCCTTCAATCAAGATCCTGATTAATTAGTTATTTAAAGCTCCCATTTGAGCTACAGAAGGTTCTAATTGGCTGTGCAAGTCAAGCAAGAACCTCAGATGATCAATGCGACAACTCCAAAGTTAAACTGTCATCCACAAGCAGGATCAAACCATGGCCATTCAACAATTAGCTAGGTTACAGATGCATGCCGCTACATCCCATAAAATTAAGATCCAATCAAACCTGGATATTGTAATTACCATCACGATAAAGGAATAATGGCCACCATAGACAGCTATATATATAATATAATTTCTATGAACAGTTGATTGGAGTATTATTAAAAGTAGCCTTCGTATATGCTATAATTACAGAGATTTCTTTAAATACGTACTTCTCTACGACAGGTTTTGTTGTATTTACAGCTCACATTGAACTATATTCTACAGTGGCCATTCTAGATCATTTTTGCCTTCGACTATCAAAAGCAGTGGCTTTTTTTAAGATGCTAAAATGTTCAAATACACATTCAAATTGGGAGGTCTGAATGAAAGATATGCCCTTTTTACAATTTTAATTGTCAAATGTGCTCTTTTTTAGGAAAACACATCAATGCCCTTTGATGCTAGAATATGTACCACTGAAAGTATAAACAGAGAGGCTAAACTATGAACATTAATTTTGATTATCAGTGGTAGGTTCAGAACCATTGGATTGCAAGCTCACATCACTACCAACTGAACTAATGCTCCTTAATCAACTGTGAGCTAATGTTTTTTGGAAGATCCCTGATATGCTAGTGGAAGACATTAAGTATCCCACATTTCTATCATCAACAAATACACAACGCAGTAGATACCTGTTCTGGGTGGTTCAGCTTCTTTAATCGTTTTGCCATCTTTACCTGATATAAAAAGAATTTGAATTACAAATACTACTTTCCTGAAATTAGTAACATTTTAAATTGATTTTTATTTAAGGAATTTATTTAACAATCTAAGAATATGTTTATACCTAAAATTTAATATTGCTGAGGTCATCAGAATACATTTTACAACTATTTATAAGTACTTCTCAAATTTAAGTGCATGCAGTTAGAGCCTCGTTTTCATGAAAAAACTAATTTCTTTAAACAAGTGTAGGAGCTGTAATAATTATACTTTGATGCTAATAAAACTTTTCAGATTTATGTAATTTTTATCGCTGAAAATAAAGTGCAATTGATTATGTAATTTCTGGAACAGATTATCTGAAGAGAAATGTGTTAAAAACTTTATATCTATCTATATTCCAGTCGTATGTATGTTTGGCTTGTTATATTTATACACAGGTTAGGAAGGAGTAGCTACTTATCACATTCGAAGTCCTGTGAAAATAGAGTGATTTTTTATCAAAAATAGCCTCACTTT